>CANTUT010000258.1:107500-212500 GCA_947687605.1 Reutealis trisperma | reverse complement strand
AAATTAAAATAAAACATTCACAAATTACATTTGAAAAAAAAAAAAGGAAAGTAGATTGATTGTGATTTGGATTTGAGGTTTGGATTTATATTCCAAATGTGCCTACGTATTCCATTGAATGGTGATCAAAACCCACATAGTTTATTCTATGATTAAGTGGAGGGGTTTAAGGGTTGATTGGATTGATTGATTTGATTTGGGTTTGAGAGAAAATAGCTGATACCTTGACTTTTGGTCAGCAGAGGGTTTTACCAAACCGAAATTCCCTTTTATCGGGATCGGGTGATTGGATTGATTGGAAGATTAATTAATTAATTAAAATAATTAATTAACTAATTAATATGATGAAATGAATGGATGGATTAATTAATTGAAAAGATTAATTAATTAATTTGGAGGAAGGGGGAATTAAGGAAAACGATTAATTTGATTTTAAAAAGTGATTAATTAATTAATTAAAAAGATTAATTAATTAATTAATTGAGTGATTAATTAAAAAAAAAGAATTTTAGTTAATTAAAAAGATCAATTACTTTGGTTAGAGTGAGCTAATTAATTAATTAAAAAGATTAATTAATTAATTAGAGAGTGGATGGAGGGAGAAAAAGAAAAGTTGATACATAACCATCAATATCAACTTTGGAGTTGAAGAGAAATGAGGAAATGGGGGGGCCTATTTATAGGCAAATGGGGTTGAAGGTAGTTTAGGTAGTGAAAATGTGAAAAGACAATGAGGGGAGGGCTAGAAAGTGTTGAAAATTAGGCTAGAGGGGGTAAGAGGGTCATTTTCTATGTAGGAGGGGTCCACTTCACATCAGAAAGTTGCAACGCCATGGCAAGCCTGTGCGACACAGCACCAGTGCCCATGTGGTGCCGCATCATAAATGTGCGGCATGCCGCAAGTGGCACGGGCTTGATTTTTTTTTTTTTTTTAGAGATTGGTTGTTGGTTTGGGGTTTAGAGAATATGGATATTTGGTTGCAATATAATTGAATGCTAAAAAAAAAATTCTTTCAGGGCCTTGCCCCAGAGCCCCCGCCCGCTAACCAATTAATGGGACCACTGTAATAGCTCTACGTAGCGCGTTAAATTCAGTAGGTACTAAGGCTATAGTTAGATGATGAGGATGCAAAATTGAGGGTTCACAGGGGGTAGCTGTGAACCCTTAAATTTGCACCACCAATCGATCGGCATTTAATTGAGAACCCATAGAATCAAACTAGGCCTGAATCGGATTAGAAATGGGCTAAAACGTGCCAAAACAGGGTGGGCGAAGATCCAGGTATGCATGGGGGTCAGGTGGCATGACTTTGGTGCCACCCGACTAGGCAGCACATTTATAATGCCGCCTTGTGCGGTGGCATAAAAAGCATACTAGCAAGGCCCCCTTTTTTCTCAACTTCTAATCAAAATTTTTCTATAAATAGGGCCCACTTCCAATCATTTAGGAGAAGAACAAGCTTTGAGAGATAAAATTTAGAATTTTCTGTCAGTTTTAAGCTAAGATCTGTCAATTTTCAAGACCAAAAAATCAATTTTCACAACTAATTTCGAAGTTTGATTTTTATTATTATCTCTTGGTTTCTCTTGTTTTGTTTAACTCTGTCTATGCATGGTTCAGCTTGTAAGATCTCAACCAAGGTTGAGCTTAGATCTGAAGTAAGGCTTGCCCTGTTTATATAAAAAAAAGGCAAAACCAAGGTATAATTCCTTCTTTTGAGACTTCTTAAATCGTATCTAGAATTCTCATTTATATCTTATAGTACGTCTAAAATTGAAAAGATCCAACCTTGTTAATTTTAAATCTAAATTGAATTAGCAAATCAACTTAACCTTTGCTAAAACTCCTCCTTTGTAAGAAGGAAGAACTACGTAGGGTTTTGTTCCCATTCAAAGGGATATGCAGGCATGCTAGTCGTTTAGGCATCAACTACAAACTATTTTATAAAATAATTTTTCCCTTTCTTTCATTTTTTATGAGATTATTTCTATTTTGTTTTCTTTTATGTATGATTTGTTAATTCTGATAATTGGTTGAGGAATGTTGCTTTTCCTAGTACCCATAAAGGCTAGAGAAAAGATACTCTTTCTTATTTATTTATTCCATTTTTGTAATAATTCTTAAGTATATTTTATCTTGTTTATCGTTTTATAACTATCATGCATTGCATGGATATTATTGCTCATGCATCATCTTTATTTCTGTTTATGAAATTTATTTTAAGTTATTTTGTATTATATTGACCTAAGTTATTTCAAAACTTATTCAATCTCTATTTTGATCTTGTCAATCAAATTGAAAGTTTTCTAATATTTGTTCAGGTGTTTGTTTTGCAAAATATATCATATTTATTGATTGAAATTGAAAGGAAATCAAAATCTTTCAAAGTATATTGGATTGCTTCTAAGTCATAACCAAGATGATGAAATCGTGACCACGACCATGAAATCGTGACCAAGAAACTTAAGAAGCCAATTTGATCAATTTCACTCAGAGCAAATTGCAACCTCAGTCACAACCGCGACCAAGGGCACAATCCTAGATTCACGATCGTGACTTGGTAATCACGATCGCGATATTCATACTAAGATCCAAGCATGCAATGAATAGTTGAAGATCCAACAAGAAGATGCCACATGTTATCTTGCCATTGTGAATTATGAAGATCGCGACCACAAAATGTTCGTCGCGATCGCGAAAATGCAATCGCAACCGCGAAAAAGGCTTAGCGATCGCGACCCAGCTCTGACAGTGCATTTAATGCAAGATATTATGGCTATTGTAAGGATCCTTCTTGGTATCTCTTTGTAATGGGAATTTGGAGGGAAGAAGCTATAAATACACCTGCGCACCCCCCCCCCCCCCCAAAAAAAAAAAAAAGACCCTCATAATGATCTAACAACTTTCATTTAAGTCAAACTCTTGCAATTTTATTTATCAAAGCCTTTACCTCATAATTGTTATCATTTGGTTGTTGTAAGAGCATTAATAGCTCAAAGGGGTGAGTGTTAGCCTTGAAAACACATATTGTTGGGTTGAGAGTGAGCCATTAGAAAACTTTTGTATAGGTTTGAGTATGAGCCTAGGGGAAACACTTGTAAGGGTTGTGTGTGAGCCATTGAAAACACATTGTAAGTTTGGAGTGAGCTTGAAACTCCTTGTAAGCATCATCTAGTAGTAGAATACCCAATTGAGATTAGGGAGTGGACGTAGGGTTCGTTAATACCTGAACCACTATAAAATTGATTGTGTTCATTCTCTTTCTATCTAATTTTTAATTTTCCAACAATTCAACCCCCTTCTTGGTACATAAGGGCAAACGAGTGGTATCAGAGCTTTGGTCTCATTCTTCTTACTTGTGAGAGAAAAGATCAAAATGGCCAATGAAGGGATGCATCACCTCAAGCCACACTTCGATGGTACTGATTATGTGCATTGAAAATATAAAATGGAGGTATATCTAAGAGTGATGTCATTGATGTATGGGATTGCATAATCAAAGAATGGAAACCTCCATCAAAAAAAGTTGATGTTGAAGAATTGATTCCTAAAGAAGAATGGGTATATGCATAAAGAAAAGCTAATGGGAAAACTAAGAGAGCCATGGCAATTCTTCTTAGTTCACTCTCAATAGAAGAATGTGATAGAGTTCAACATTGTTCAAGTGCATTTAGCATTTGGAAATCTTTAGAAAACTATCGTGAAGGAACTAAGCAAATTAAGGAAAAAAAGATTTAGTTGTACACAACTAAATATGAGCTCTTCAAGATGAAACCCAATGAAAGTCTCACAGATATGACAAATAGACTTCTAGCCCTTGTCACCAACGTGAAGAAATTGGGCAAAGTATACGCCTTGAACAACATAAACTATAAGATTCTCAAAACTCCCCCAAAGAAAGATTATAGAGCTAGAATTCCTTAGCTTTCAATTGGACAAACTTTTTTGTTTTTTGTATTGTTCACTCTTTTCACATATGCTCATTCCTTTTTCTTTCTTTTTATGTAATAACTTGCCACTTATGAGAAATTATTTCTTTTAATCAGTAATTGCTCTTTAGTAGTCATATAAAAAAAATCATGGGTTGAATTTTCTTTTGTGGACAGATCCTACCCAAATATCTGTCAAAAATTAATTTTTAATTTTTCTTAAATTATAAGGCTTGTTAATACATATTTAATCCTCAATAAAGTTAGAACTTAAATCTACTTTCTTTTGGATATGCATTAATGAAGACAACTTTTGCACCCTAAAAAAAATAAAATTATTGAATTGACTTTTGAAAGTAATATTTTATCTATATATAAGAATAAGATAAAACAAATTAAGCAAGGTTATACAATGTAGCTGCCTAATATTTGTGGAGTATTATCGCGTGGCTGTTTAAGTTGCCCATTGGATTGGATAAATTGGCTTTCCTTTAGTAAATTACTTTTAACACCTTTAAATCTGAAATAATTAACATTTTAGTCCTATTATTGCAAAATTAATATTTTTAATTCTTGAAATATGTTAATGTCCAACATTTTAATGTCCAAAAATTAATAGTATAATTTTTTAATTTTTACTATATTTTAATGTTTGATATTTTAATTCATATAAGACTTTCATATCTAAAATCCTAAAATATAATATATTTTAATCCTTCATTTATTATAGAATACTTTAATTCCTTAAAATCTAGTATTTTTTTTTTAAATTAGTTTAAGGATTCAAAATACTAATTTAAAAAAAAAAAGACAACAATATTAATTTTATTAAATTTTAAGATGTTATAGTAATTTATCTAATTTGGTTGTTGTAAGAAGGAAATGAGTGTTAAACACTAAAACTTAAAAAAATAAAATAAAATAGGAGGAAGACTCTACTGTTTAGACTATATATACACTTATCGTTAAATTATACTCGAATGTGCATCAAACACTCAAACTTAAAGTCTTCACTTATGTATATGAATTGTAATTCTATGCATGTCTAATAATTATATATATATATATATATATATATATATATATATATATATATATATATTGTGTAGATGATGTGGTATTAAAAACAGACCTTTATATTTTGAACAGATCTTTAATTACATTAAAAACTAGCAAAAAAATTATTCTACAACAAGAAACCTTTTTTATATAATTTTTTTTAATTTCAAGACACAAGTAGTTAGTAATTCAATAAGATAATTTGGAAAGAGAAACATTTAAAAAATAATTCTATGCATGTCTAATAATTATATATATATATATATATATATATATATATATATATATATATATATATATATATATATATATATATATATATATATATATATTTTGTGTAGATGATGTGGTATTAAAAACAGACCTTTATATTTTGAACAGATCTTTAATTACATTAAAAACTAGCAAAAAAATTATTCTACAACAAGAAACCTTTTTTATATAATTTTTTTTAATTTCAAGACACAAGTAGTTAGTAATTCAATAAGACAATTTGGAAAGAGAAACATTTAAAAAATAATTTTTAAATATATAGGCGATTATAGTAAATGTGCTCTTGAATTTAATGTAAGAGAAAACTTAATTTGAATTAGATGCGTAAATTAATTTGTGAATATCCTTAATCTAGAAAAAAAAAAATTCAAATCATAAGATTTAAAATTTATTTGTATGCCTATTATAGATACAATTTTTTATACATTTTACTAATTTTAGTATGGCTTAATTTTTATTTCCTTTTAATTTCAAAATAATAGTTATAAACATTATACTACTATTATTATTTTAATAAATATCTATCCCACAAAATAAACTAATTACTTAAAATCATATTTCGTTATTTTTTTTCTTTAAAATTGTTGAAAATCGTGATTTTTTTTTTTCAGAAAATTTGAAAACCACAATAATGCATGCTAGATTACTATCCTTTTACACGAAAGGATCAAGGCAATGATGCATATGCTGATATTACTTTTGCAAAAAAACTAATTTTGAATAAAAAAATAAGAATAAGTTTTTTTTTCTTTTTTTTATAGGCTTAAAGTTGATTTTGAATAAATTTTACATTTTAAATTTTGTTCAAAATTAATTTTAGATTAAAAATCAAAGGATAAGTAGTTGCTATCCATTGGTATGAGATTTCGTCTTTATTTATTTATTTGTCCAGAACCAATTTCTAACAACTTTCATTTATGCCAAATTCTTGCAATTTTATTTCTCAAAACCTTTACCTCTTAATTATTATCATTTGGTTGTTAGAGCATTAATAGCTCAAAGGGTTGAGTGTTAGCCTTGAAAACACATATTATTGGGTTGTGAGTGAGTCATTAGAAAACTCTTGTATAGGTTTGAGTGTGAGCCTAAGGGAAACACTTGTAAGGGTTGTGTGTGAGCCATTGAAAAATACATTGTCAGTTTGGAATGAGCTTGAAACTCTTTGTAAGTATCATCTAGTAGTAGAATACCCAATTGAGATTGGAGAGTGGACGTAGGGTTCGTTAATACCCGAACCACTATAAAATTGATTGTGTTCATTCTCTTTCCCTATCTCTTTCTATCTAATTTTTAATTTTCCACCAATTCAACCCCCCCTTCTTGGTGCATAAGGGCAAATGAGTGGTATTAGAGCTTTGGTCTCATTCTTCAAGCTTAATTGTGTGAGAAAAGATCAAAATGGCCAATGAAGGGATGTGTCACCTCAAGCCACACTTCGATGGTACCGATTATGTGCATTGAAAATATAGAATAGAGGTATATCCTGATAGTGATTTCATTGATGTATGGGATTGCATAATCAAAGAATGGAAACCTCCATCAAGAAAAGTTTATGATGTTGAAGAATTGGTTCCTAGAGAAGAATGGGTGGATGCGCAAGAAAAGCTAATGGGAAAAATAAGAGAGCCATGGCAATTCTTCTTAGTTCACTCTCAAGAGAAGAATGTGGTAGAGTTCAACATTGTTCAAGTGCATTTAGCATTTGGAAATCTTTAGAAAACTAACATGAAGGAACTAAGCAAGTCAAGGAGAAAAAGATTCAGCTGTACACCGAAAACTAATAAACTAAAAATCTAGTCCCCGAATCCTCTTTCGTTTTGAGGCTAGTGATATTTTCTTTTAGGATATTAATTGGAGTTAATTTAGATTTTTTCCTTAATATTTTTCCCAAATAAAATAAAATTAAGGTGGTGACTCTTTTCAAAATCAATTTATCTAAAGCCAAAGGTTCTATCGTGAGCTCACACCCAAATAAGCATTTTGATCCCACTTAGCATATTGGACTGGTGCTCGAGCGAGGTCTCATAGTCCAAAATTATCTAACGCCCATCACTGCCTAAATTAAGTGTCTCAAGTGACACATATTTGTAATGTGACTCCTTAAGAGCTTGAAATTACAACTTTTCAAGCAAATCCATTAAGAAAATGGAGAAATGAAAATTTTGGAGGTTTTTGAAGAAATATGAATTTTGAGATTGAATCCTCTAAAAATGAATATTTTATAGGTTAATTGAGGTTTGGGTTGTTCGAAATGGTGTTTTCATGGAAGAAAATTAGAAGAAATTCGAAGTGGGTAAGAAGGATTGAAGAGAAAGGGACCCGGCGGTGGGCTTCAGTGAGAGTGAGAGAATGATGGAAGGAAGAGGAAGAAGAAAAAAAGAGAAAAAAAAAAAAGAAAAAAGAAAAAAGGAATTTATTTTAAAAACTAAATTTGATCTTTAAAAATTAATTTGAGAAAATTAATTTTAGAAAAACCTTGGGGAAGAAAATTTTTGAAAAATTTAGAAAACTTAGAAAATTTTTTATGAATTGGAAAATATTTTGGAAAATTGCTTTGGAATATTTTTCATGATATTGAAAATAATTTTAGAAAATTTCTCCTAAGATATAAAATCCTGAATTTTTTGAAATTGAATCTTGGAAACTGAAAAAATTGAAAATGAAAATGCATTGATTAATGGAAAAAACCAAAGTATTGATTGTTTGGCAAATAAAAACTCATCTAAATTGTGAAAAAGAAGAAATTTCACAAAAAAAAAAAAAAAAAAAAAAAAAGTGAAGTTGTTAGAGAAAAGGAATTCAAAAAAGCAAATTCCACCAAAAAGGTGAAGAGGTTGGAGAAGAGGTGTTCAATAAAGCAAATTCTATTAGAAAGGTGAAGAGCTAGAGAAGAGGGATTCAGTAAGAAAAATTTAGTTTTGCTAGGACAGTGATGGAAAACTAAAAAACAAAAAAAAAAATTCAATTTTGCTATGACGGTGATGGAAAACCGAAAAACCCTTTTCGCTACAACAGTGATGGAAAACCAAAAGCTTGCTTCACTATGACAACAATGGAAAACCAAGCAACATATTTTGTTATGACAGTATGGAAAACCAAGAAAGCAAACTTGTTCCACTTCAATGGCAATGGAAAACTAAGGTGACTTGTTCCACTTTAATAGCAATGGAAATCCTAAGTATGAAGTGTATGTGAGTAGGGAATTAAATTATAAATAGTAGTTAGCTCGTATTTTGCCTTAATTTGTGAAACAAAATAAGTCAAAGTGGGGACAAACTGTAAACATTAAATTTTTGACCCTAGATCACAATAATGAAGGCAAGAGTCTATGCTATCAAAAACTGATATCACAAGCCCTATTTTAAGACTTTTGGGAAGTAAGAACCAAACCTAAAAGAAAAAAGCCAGAAACAATCAGATTTTGGAGTTTGCCTTTAAGGAAGGGCTCAGACCTAGGCATGTGCCTTATCCTCAGGCCACACGTCTCATATGTGAAGTTTTCTAAGTTTTCTAGGTTTAATGGTTATAGGGCACAACACTAAATGTATGTCCAATGCATAAGGCATAGGCTATGGGTTTAGTCAACTTTCTTTGTTGTATAGAATTATGATCTGATTTTATTTCCTAAATCAATCCAACACCTATTTTGGTAAGCCCAATTGCTATATTACTTATTTCCTTAACTAAAAATAAGGAATCTTTCTTATTTAGAAGATCATTCTAAATAGGAAAGATTTTCCTTTTCATTTTTTCTAAAACTTCTCAAACCTATAAATTCATTCTTTTTAAAGGGGTGGGTGTTGGCTTCTAGTTGGCTTTTTGGATGGCTAGGGTTTAGATTTTGGATCTTTTCAAAGAGATTTTAAAAGAATAATTAGTTGCAAAGAGAAAAAAAAAACCAAAAAATAGAATTTAGATACTAGTGACGGTCTTTGAAAAAAAAGGTAAAAACATTTGAATTTGTGCCGCTAAGGGCCAAAACCTAATGACCTGGGATTCCCAATACATTTAAATTCTTCTAAATCACTATAGGATAGGCAACACTAGTGGGATTCCTATTTTTTAATTGTATTTCTTCTTTATATATTATGTTTTTTTCATGCATCATTGTATATGTTTCACACATCTTTTTATGTATTTCTAGCTATTTCTATATCCTAGACACAATGATTAAGATTAGTTCTTGATTTGTGGTGTTTAGTGTTGGATTTAATTTCTTAAAATTATTTTGTTTTTCTCATACAATACTTGCTATATGAAATGTAAAAATTTATTTTTTTTAGTTTTTTGTTTTAATATTTACTAATATGTGAAACATGAAATGGGCAACAACTAAACAAATATTTAATTATGTTTTGTGTATTTATGTGTTTGGGATGCAACCCAAGGCAGATTCTCATCCATGGGCATGTACCATGGGCTATGCCCCTTGTCTCAATTTTATTTATTAATTTATGTTTCTGTAAGATCATACTCACTTTCATTCAGTTTTTTATAGTTTGTTTTATGATTAATAGTTTTAGACAGGGCAATTAGAAGGTCAAAAACTAAAAGAGACAAAAAAGACAGAACCATATCTGTCCCTGAAGAACATAAGGAATAGGGCATGCGGCTTAGTCTATGCCCCATCCATGGATGTAAGCTAGCTTGTGTGCCCCATAAGCGTTGAACTATTCAGATTTTCCTTTTTTTTAATTTTAGTAATCTATTAATATTTTTATCTGCATCTGGGTTCCGGTAACCCATATGTAACCTATAATAATGTAAAATAGAGGATGATCTCCATCCCACCCCCCACACACCACACACCCCAACAACCACCAACCCCCCCACCCCCCAAACAACACTCTCTTTCCCTTTAATTATGAGAATTAGGTTTAATTAATTAAATTAGAATAATTTGGTAAATTTATGATTTTTGTATAATTGCATGAAATTAACTAGGTTTAATCACTTTTAATTATACTAGCTTGTGTGCCCCATAAGTGTTGAACTATTTGGATTTTCCTTTTTTTAATTTTAGTAATCTATTAATATTTTTATCTACTTCTAGGTTCCAGTAACCCATATGTAACCTATAATAATGTAAAATAGAGGATGATCTCCATCCCTCCCCCACTACCACGCCTATAATACCCAAGTCTTTTATAACTCATTCTAGTTGCTAATGATGCTAAAAGATCATATTTGTGAAGGTTAGTGTGGTATAGAAATGAAAGGGAATTGGTTAATAACTTTGTGATACCAATTAAATTGTTTGCCAAGCACATGATTTCATTATGATTAATTATGCTTTAATGAATTGAATAGAGTTCATGTGGTAGCTCATAAAGTGTGTAAAGATGTTAGAGGACATAATTTGAAAGAAAGTCAAAAAGGAAAGTTTATAAGTTATCATGGGATTTGTTAATGGACTATGGGCTTGTTATTGAGCCTTGAATCATCAAAGGCCTAAACCCAACAATAGTGGGTTGGCCATGGGCCATAATTGGTTTAACATCACGTTCATATGTTAGGATAGTTAGCCCAATTAGAGTAGTTAGCTAATGTCAAATAGAACATGTTGTAGAGAAGGAGTTGTAAAATTTGACTAACAAGCCATAAAGATTGACCAAAGTCAAAGTCCTAAACCAAGTAAAACTCTCACCTTCTCTACATATGAGTCTAGATTCACTTTGAGCACTCCAACACCTTATGATGATCATCACCATTGTAGAGAGAATCCTAGCCATCCAACTAGACCAATCTTAGCGATTCATTAAGATTAAACTTCAACCATTGGATCTAGCTTAATCAAATCCTCACCATTCGACTCATTATATATATATATATGTAAATTTATGTTATGCAATAATACTTTGCTTATCTTTGCACCAAAACCTTACACAAAATAAAGAATTTCTTACTACACCAATTTCAACAAGAGCTTTAGCAAATCAAGCTAACCAAGGTGAGAGATTTTGCCCATCTCCTCTTTTCCATGTTTTAAGGTTGATTTTAGTGATTTAGTTGTATAAAAATTCCTTTTACACCATATGAAGAGTTCAGCCACTTAGTGAGATTATACACTAGATGTAGTCTTGAATAGTTTTAGATGAAATATAAGGACTTGATTAGAAAGTCAAAGGGTTAATGGGAAAATAGGAAGGGAAAACATGAAATATACCTAAGTAACACTAAGGGGGAAATTCAGCCATGATGATGAGTGACCAAGGAAATATTCTAAACTTTGATTGGGTATATCTATGGCTATTTTTAGATGAAGAAAAATGATTTAGAAGTGTTAGAATAACCTTGGAGAATATGATTCAAGACTTAAAAAATCTTAGAGGCATAAACATAGTTAAAAGAGGAATTGGGTGTTCTAATATTGAATAGTGATAACTAAGTGATCATATATGATATATTTTATGTTAATTTCATAATTCTATAATTAATTTGAAGAGTTGAAGAGAAATTATGAGTTTCCCCAAAAATTTGATATAAGTGGGACAATTAGGATTCATATGAATAAGAGTGAATTAACTCAAATTAGTTGATAGGAATTGATTGCCTAGGTGCTAATTTGATGAATCTATGGATAATTTGAGGGGTGAAAGTGAAATTAATAGTTTTCCCCAAATTCTAGGGTTTACAGAATAATGTGGGAATTTTAGAAATGTAGACTTGGAATCATGAAATTGAATAAGGAATTTAGCTTGGAAATGATAGGAAGTAAGAATAAGTATGTGTATGACATAATTGACACCTCCCTACTATAATGGAAGTAATAGAATAAGTAAAAGATAAAATTAGTAACATTACTAGTCACTAATTAATGTGTAATTGGGATGTGATGGGTGTAGAACTTTAAGGCAAGGGCAAAGAAATTGCTCAAGACGGCAAAGAACATTGAACTAACCAAGAATGAACAATACAATAGGAGCAAAGGAGTTAGGGTGAGTACTTAATAATATGATGTAACCACACTCTTGTTTACAACCATTGTTTGAATTAGTAATCCTTGTCATGAACTTGAAATGGCATTTGATACATGGTTGCTTATTGATTGTTGAATCCCTTGGAAATTCACATCCTCTTTAAATGATAAATGATCATGATGAGCCTTTTGCCTTAGTCCTATGTTATGCTTAATGATGAGAATGATTATTATGCCAAAACTTTCTTTCATTGGATTCCTACTATAGACCTTTGATGATTATTATGCCAAAACTTTCTTTCATTGGATTCCTACTATAGACCTTTGAAATGTCTTTCACTAAAACCAATGAATAAACAAAAATCCTCTCTAATGTGAGGAATTACATTAGACCTTATGTATTTGATATAAGCCCATGGGTAGGATGAGAGTACCCAACCTCTGTTAGAGGGGAATGCCTAACCGTAAGGCCCGATCAGTTTTGCGTAATGTGATGCATGTGAGTGAGCAAGGCTTAGGCCACCACTCTTTAATATTTATGTGTGGGAAGCTTTCCGCTTCCAAGACATTATTATTATTTTTGCTAAAATGTATTCTAAAGATCAATATGGCCAATTTTGATTAATATCACTCCATCGATATTTTGAATCAATCGAAGTGATATCATCTTATATTACCTGCATGTTATGTTATATTATTTTGTACTCACTAAGCTTGTCTCATTCCATAGTTATTTATAATTTTCTAGGTTGGGGTGATTCATTAGCAAGGTAAACTCCAAGCTATGCTTCTTCGCTTGGGACTTGGTAAAGTCTTATTTTGCATTGCTTGTGTCATTTTGAGGACAAACAATCTAGAGCTCTATATTGTCTTAAGGCACAGTGTTAAAGTATGTTATCTTGGAGAACAATGTAAACAATTAATGATATTTGTTATGTATAAATACTTATGCTAGTAAGTAAGAATGTATGGATAACATTGGTTAATACTTATGAATGATGTTTTATTCATGATCATGAGATAGCACTAGAGTATAATGGTTATGAATAAATGATTGAAGTAATAATGGGAAAAGATAAAGAATAAATGTGGTTTCAATCTTAAGAAAGATTGCAAAATGGAATATACATAAAATGTTAATAAGATCAATGGTGTTCTACGAGTTTAGATGACCTTAAGTCTCCCTGAACTCTAGAACAGTCATGGTCTAGAACTTGGGTCGTGACACCCCCCCCCCCTCCCCAAACAACCCTCTCTTTCCCTTTAATTATGAGAATTAGGTTTAATTAATTAAATTAGAATAATTTAGTAAATTTATGACTTTTGTATAATTGCATGAAATTAACTAGGTTTAATCACTTTTAATTAACATGAAATGGGCAATAACTAAACAAATATTTAATTCAGTTTTGTGTATTTATACGCATGGGATGCAACCCAAGGCAAATGTCTCATTGGTGAGGCATTATCATAGGCTATGCCCCTTGTCTCCTTTTTTTATTTATTAATTTAAGTTTTTGTAAGATGATATTCACTTTTATTCAGTTTTTTATAGTTTGTTTTATAATTAATAGTTTCAGATAGGGTAATTAGAAGGTCAAAAACTAAAAGAGGAAAAAAAAAAAAAAGAGACAGAACCATATCTGTACCTGAAGAACATAAGGAATAGGGCATGTGGCTTAGCCTATGCCCCATCCATGGATGTAAGCTAGCTTGTACGCCCCATAAGTGTTGAACTATTTGAATTTTCCTTTCTTTAATTTTAGTAATCTATTAATATTTTTATCTGCTTCTGGGCTCCAATAACCCATATGTAACCTATAATAATGTAAAATAGAGGATGATCTCTGTTGACCTAAGTTATTTCAAAACTTAGTCAATCTCTATTTTAATCTTGTCAATCAAATTAAAAGCTATCTAATATTTGTTCAAGTGTTTATTTTGTAGAATATATCATATTTATTGATTGAAATTGAAAGGAAATCAAAATCTTCCAAAGTATATTAGATTGCTTCTGATTCATGACCAAGATCATTAAATTGCAATCACAACCTCTAGATTGCGACCGTGACCAAGAAACTTAAGAAGCCAATTTGATTAATTTTACTCATAGCTAATTGCAACCTCAGTCGCGACCACAACCAAGGGCGTGATCCTAGATTCGCGATCGCAAATTGGTAGTCGCGACCATGATATTCATACTGGGATCCAAGCTCACAATGGATAGTTGAAGAACCAATGAGAAGATGCCATGCATTATCTAGCCGTTGTGAATTATGAAATCACAACTGAGAAATGTTAGTCGCAACCATGAAAATTGAGTCACGACCACGAAAAAGGCTTAGTGACCGCGACCCAATAGTGCATTTAATGCAACATTTTGTGGCTGTTATGACGATCCTTTTTGGTATTTCTTTGTAAAGGGAATTTGGAGGGAAGAAGCTATAAATACCCCCCTCTAAAGATCCTGATAATGATCTAACAACTTTCATTTAAGCCAAACTCTTGCAATTTTATTTCTCAAAGCCTTTACCTCTTAATTGTTAACATTTGGTTATTGTAAGTGCATTAATAGCTCAAAGGGTTAAGTGTTAGCCTTGAAAACACATATTGTTGGGTTGAGAATAAGCCATTAGAAAACTCTTGTATAGGTTTGAGTGTGAGCCTAAGGAAAACACTTGTAAGGGTTATGTGTTAGCCATTGAAAACACATTATAAGTTTGGAGTGAGCTTGAAACTCCTTGTAAGCATCATCTAGTAGTAGAATACCTAATTAAGATTGGGAAGTGGACGTAGGGTTCGTTAGTACTCGAACCACTATAAAATTTATTATGTTCATTCTCCTTCCCTATCTTTTTCTATCTAATTTTTAATTTCCCACGAATTTGACCCCCTTCTTAGTGCATAAGGGCAAACAAGTAGTATCAGAGCTTTGGTCTCATTCTTTAAGCTTAATTGTATGAAAAAAGATCAAAATGGCCAATGAAGGGATGTATCACCTCAAACCACACTTCAATGGTGCCGATTATATGCATTGGAAATATAGAGTGGAGGTATATCTTGATAGTGATATCATTAATGTATGGGATTGCATAATCAAAGGAAAGAAACCTCCATCAAGAAAAGTTGATGATGTTGAAGAATTAGTTTCTAGAGAAGAATGGATGGATGCACAAAGAAAAGCTAATGGGAAAAATAAGAGAGCCATGGCAATTCTTCTTAGTTCACTCTTAAGAGAAGAATGTGGAAGAGTTCAACATTATTCAAGTGCGTTTAGCATTTGGAAACCTTTAGAAAACTACCATGAAGGAACTAAACAAGTCAAGGAGAAAAAGATTCAATTGTACACAATTAAATATGAGCTCTTCAATATGAAATCCAATGAAAGTGTCACCGATATGACAAATAGGCTTCTAGCCCTTGTCACCAACATGAAGAAATTGGGTAAAGTATACACCTTTAATGATATAAGCTACAAGATTCTCAAAGCTCTCCCAAAGAAAGATTATAGAGCTAGAATTGCTAGCATAGAAGAAGCTAATGAGGATCTTGGAAAGGTTCCTACTGATGTCCTCATTGGAAAACTCCTTACCGAAGAAATGTCTCTATTGATAGAGAAGGAAGAGAATCAAGAGAAGGAGAAAAAGAAATCCTTAGCTCTCAAATCCTCCCTCAAAAGCAAAAAGAATGTGAGAGCTCAAGTGAATCGGATGAAAGTGAAGATGATGATGATGAAGAACTTGTTATGCTCTCAAAAAGGGTTAAAGACATCATCAAGAGAAGAAAGAAAGAAAAGAGGCCCTTTAGGAGATCTTCATCAAATTACAACTCAAACTCAAGCAAAGAAAAAAAGAATGACATTACTTGCTATGAATGTGGCAAGCAAGGTCATATAAAAATAGAATGTCCCAACATCAAGAAGAAAAAGAAATGGGACAAGGAGAATAAAAAGAAGGGTTTCAAAGCAACATGAGATGATGACTCCTCAAGTGATGAAGAGGAAGAGGATGTAACAAACTTATGTTTCATGGCCTTAGAGGACTCATCAAATGAGGTAAGCTCTAACTCTCAATCTTGTGATGATATGCATGATGAGGATGAGCTAATTAAAGCCATGAATTTAAAATGCAAAAAGTGTAAATCAAAAATTAAATTTTTTTAAGGAAAAGAATTCTAAGTTGGAGGAGAATTTTAAAGAATTAGAAAAACTTGTTTTAAACTTGAAAACCTCTCATGTTAGCTTAAAAAGCTCATTAGAGGAAATTACTTCTAAAAACTCCTCTTTTAATTCTTTATATAAAGAAAATAATGCTTTGAAAATTGAGGCTGAAGAATTAAGAAACTCAATCTCAAAATTTCACAAAGGAAAAGAAGCCTTGGATACTCGTATTGTATCACAAAGGCCACTCCTTATGAGATATGGTCTTGGCTTTGATAGCTCATCTCCATCCATATCCTCTCCCACTATATTCATAAAGGCTATAACTCCTCAAACCTCTAGCATTGAGGTAATTCACATGGAAGTAAAAAAACACACTAAACCTCCCAAGTCCCAAAAGGACTCAAAAGGTTACATTAGACTCAAGAGCTCAGCCTCAAGGAGTTAACCATGCATTCATGTATCAAAAGAGGCATGCTCAAAGACATCCACAACCACAACATAATACTTGTTCTTGTATACATTCATGTCATAATGTTGTGAAAAGACCAAAATTCTTTAACAAAATGGCTAAGAAAACCTTCAAGTCTAAACTCAAATGCCATTATTATATGAAAGATGGTCATATAAATGTATTTTGTTATATAAGGAAGGCTTAACTCAAGCTTGAGGGCCCTTCCAAATCTAACTCCCAAGGACCCAAGTATATTTAGGTACCTAAAACAAGATGATTAATCCTTTCTTATAGGTGTGTTTCAATCCACTACCAAGGAGAACAAATGGCATGTAGATAGTGAATGTTCAAGACACATGACTGGAAATGCAAGCCTCTTCACAAATTTGAAAGAAAAGAGAGGTGGAAACATCACATTTGGTAACAATGCCAAAGGTAAGATAGTTCGCATTGGAACTATTAGTAAGAACAATCTTTCTCTCATTGAAAATGTTCTTTTGGTTGATGGTTTAAAATTTAACTTGCTTAATGTAAGTCAATTATGTGATTAGGGTAATAAAGTCACCTTTGACTCTAAAGCATGCATTGTCACCACTTTAGTTAATGACAATGTAGTGTTTAAGGGTGAAAGGGAGGGCACATGATTGACTTAGATGATTTGGCTAACCAAGATGTCAAGTGTTTCATGTCTATTAGCAATGAATCTTGACTTTGGCATAAAAGGCTTGAACATGCAAACATGGAGCTTCTTCGTAGTCTTTGCAAGGATGAACTTGTTAAAGGACTTCCAAAGATCAAATTCTCAAAGGACAAGACATGTGGACCTTGTCAAATGGGAAAGCAACACAAATCATCCTACAAATCAAAAAATATTGTAAGTACTTCTAGACCCCTTCAACTTATTCATATGGATTTGTTTGGACCTAGTAGAGTTGCTACTTTAGGTGGAAAAATATATGCCTATATGCTTATTGATGACTACTTTAGATTACTTGGGTTAGTTTCTTGACTCATAAGAGTGATGCTTTTGATGCATTTAAAAGTTTTGCAAAAAAAGTTCAAAATGAGGAAGGCTACTTCATTTCCAAAATTAGAAGTGATCATGGAAAAGAACTTGAAAATGAATTTTTTGAAAATTTTTGCATTGAACATGGAATTTCACATAATTTTTCCTCTCCTAGAACACCTCAACAAAATGGTGTTGTAGAAAGGAAAAATAGAACCTTAATTGAAATGGCTAGAACCATGCTTAATGAATATGGTTTACCAACTTATTTTTGGGTGGAAGCCGTTAACACTTCATGTTACATTTCAAATAGAGTTTTTAAAAGACCCATTTTGAATAAAATCTCTTATGAGTTATGGAATGGAAGAAAACCCAAGATTTCATATTTAAGAGTTTTTGGTTGCAAGTGCTGCATATTAAATACCAAGGATAACCTTGGAAAATTTGCTTCTAAAACAAATAAAGGCATTTTTTTAGGATATTCCACCACTAGTAAAGCTTATAGAGTCTTTAACAAAAAGACTATGGTAATTGAAGAGTCTATAAATGTTGTATTTGATGAATCTAGTAAACTTGATCTTGGAAAAGGTAGTGTTCTTGATGATCTTGTAGGTGAATTTAAAAAGCTTGGATTAGATCAAGATAAGACTCCAAAGGAAGTTGAAGACCAAGTGGAAAACCAACAAGATCATGAGGATCAATCAAATCCACAAGAGGAAGATGTTCAAGAACTTCCTAAGGAGTGGAGATACCCTAAGAATCATCCCAAGGAGCAAATCATAGGTGATCCATCTAAGGGTGTAAGTACTAGATCTGATTATAAAGTCTTGGATTATAATTTTGCTTTTGTTTCTCAAATTGAGCAAAGGACCATTGATGAGGCTCTTAATGATGAGAGTTGGGTGATTGCTATGTAAGAGGAACTCAACTAATTTGAGAGAAACAAAGTTTGGGAACTTATTCCTAGACCCAAAGATCATCCCATTATTGGATGTAAATGGGTTTATAAAAATAAGTTAGATGAGCATGGCTTCATCACTAGGAATAAGGCTAGATTGGTTGCGAAAGAGTACAACTAAGAGGAAGGCATTGATTATGATGAAACTTATGCTCCAGTAGCAAGATTAGAGGCTTTAGAATTTTGCTTGCTTATGCATATCATATGGATTTTAAACTTTTTCAAATAGATGTTAAAAGTGCTTTTTTAAATGGATTTATTAAGGAGGAAGTTTATGTTGAGCAACCCCCCGGTTTTAAACTTCATGAACTTCCCAATCATGTCTTTAAATTAACCAAGGCCTTGTATGGTTTGAAACAAGCTCCTAGAGCTTAGTATGAAAGGCTAAGTACATTTCTTTTGAAAAATGATTTTGGTAAGGGCAAAGTTGAAGCAACACTTTTTGTAAAATGGCACAAAAATAACACTTTAATTGTTCAAATTTATATTGATGATATTGTATTTGGTGCTACTAATGAACATCTTTGTGAAGAATTTGCCAAGTGTTTGACTAGGGAATTTGAGATGATCATGATGGGTGAGCTCAAGTTCTTCTTAGGACTACAAATCAAGCAATGCAAAGATGGCATCTTCATCAACCAATCCAAATATACAAGAGAGCTTCTCAAGAAGTTTGGCATGGATGGTTGCAAAAGTAGCAAGACTCTAATGAGCACATCAACTAAGCTTGACAAAAATGAAAAGGGTAAGCCTATAAATGAGAAGAAATATCGAGGTATGATTGGTTCTCTTCTCTACCTTATGGCATCTAGACTCGATATAATGTATAGTGTTTGTTTGTGTGCACGTTTCCAATCTTGTCCTAAAGAATTTCATTTGCATGCGATTAAAAAAATTTTGAAGTATTTACATGGCACATTGCATTTAGGGCTTTGGTATCCTAGAAATTCATCTTTTACAATAATTGGTTTTTTGGATGCGGATTATGCCAGTAGTTTGCTTGATAGAAAAAGCACTTTCAAAACTTGTCATTTTCTTGGTGAATGTTTAGTTTCATGGTTTAACAAAAAATAAGTTTTGGTAGCCTTTTCCACCGCCGAAGCAAAATATGTGGCAGCAGGTTATTGTTGCACTCAAGTTCTTTGGATGAAACAACAACTCAAGGACTATGGTCAAGTGATTGATCACATTCCCATCAAATATGATAACACAAGTGCCATAAATCTTTCCAAAAATCCCATCCAACATTCTAGGAGTAAGCATATAGACATTACGCATCATTTTTTGAGAGATCATGTGCAAAATGGTGATGTTGTATTATAATTTATTGATACAATTAACCAACTTACTGATATTTTCACAAAACCCCTAAATGTAGAAAGATTAAATTTTATAAAAAGAGAAATTGGCATGCTTGATGGGAGCTCATTGCCTTAAATTTTCAAAATTACATAAAGTTTTTCATTTGCATCAAAATTTTATGCATGTTATGACATTTATCTTTTATATTTTACTCTGTTAAAAATCTTGAATTGAGGTGACTCTTAAGTCAGTAAAATTTAAATTTTTTTGACCTTATGCAATTTGCTTGCATGTTAGTTGCTTTTATGGTTGATTTTTGGCATATTTGATCCAAATTGCTTGAAATTTATTTTCAATAATTTGTTATATCATAGTTTGTTGAATATATAATTGTATCTATTTTGATCTTGAACTATAATGCCAATTGTATTGCATATATCTTTCCTCAAAAGTTTTCAAAAATTTCTTTTTTTTTTTAAATTTGCGGTCGCTACAGACAAATTGTGGTCGCGAAATTTAAAATAATAGCCTTATCTTTTAGCCCCTTAGTCCTGCTTGCGATCTATAAATCGCGAACGTGACTTTTAAATTTTTCAAAAATCGCGGTCATGACTAGGCAGTCATGGTCGCGACTTAGAGTTTTGTAGCATTCAAAACTAGCCGTTTTTCAATGGACATTTTTGCATTTAATTCAAAAACTAGCAATTTTATGATCGTTTTTCACCTATTTTTTGCCTATAGATACCCCACTATTTCAATTTTTGCCTATCTTCTAACTCTCCAAACTCACTCCTACTTAAAATTCTACTACTTTCAAACTCTCTTCCAACTTTTCTCTCTTTCAAGCTTTATTTTCTTCATCTTTTCAAACTCTTCTCCATCAATGGCTTTAAGAAGACCTTCTAGAAAAGGGAAAGAAGTCTAAACTTCCCAACAACCCTCTCCTCTTGAACTCATAAGGAGAATTACCCAAGAGGAAAAACAAAATTTCCTTATAATTTAAGACAAAACCATCTTACCCTCCAAAATACCTTCCTTGGTGTGTCTCAAAACTTTAGGAATTGAGGATAGCATCATTGGCTACCTTAAAAATCTAGAATGGGGAAAGTTTGTTTTTGTTGATGAAGATGTGTATGATGAGCTAACTAGGGAATTCCTTGCTACCCTAGTTGTCCATAAAAAACTTCATCCTACCTGTGGCCATTATGCCATCGATTTTCGATTTTTTGGTCACCTCTATGAGCTTTCCCTTAGTGATCTTGCTAACATCTTTGGTCTCCAAATTGAGGGTGCCTACACCATAAACAATTTCTCCCTTGAAATTAATTCTTTTTAGACCAAAATTTCCATTGAACCTAAATTCGATCCAAAATCCTCCCTCGCCAAACACATCAAGACACATTCTCTTTGGCTTCTTTATAGGATTGTCACCCTCACCATAAATGCTAGAGGGGATGGAAATGAAAAGGTTTCCCAAAGAGATCTTTTCTTCCTCTATGGTCTTATCAAGGGAAAACCAATCCAAACCAATAGGTTTCTAGTAGACCAATTTCTTCACCTTTCTTTAACAAAAAAAAAAAGGCACCATTCTACTCTCTTCCCACATTTCTACAATAGCTAAACATGTTGGAGCTCTTACTCCACCCAACATAGCTATTCTCCAAAGACCAATCAAAAAATCCCTTATTGACTTTCAATATATGATCAATGCCAAGACATTGAGAGAAAAAGAAGGGAAATATGAATATACCTTTAGAGATATTAGTGTACAAGAGAGACTTAGAAAAAGACCAAGAGTGGTGGTAGGTGAATCTAGTCAAGCTCAAGAAGAGGTACCCCAAATAGCACCCATTTCCCTCCATCTCAACCTCAAGATGAAACCAATAAACTTCTTCGTAAAGTCTTGAAGATACTTTCCCTTCTAGACCATATTCACCAAGACATATTTGATATGCAAGGTCATATGGGTCTCCCTCAATGTAACTTACAAGATTGGGAATTTAGTGAAGAAGAGAAGGAGACACAAGAAGAGGCCCCTCATCAAGAATAAGAGGAACCCAAAGATGAAGGAGATGCTTCTTAGATTTTCTTTTTCAAATTTCTTCTTTCTTTTATTTATTTTGCTTTGTTTCAAATGTTCTTCCTTATGTTTTTCATGTATTGTATTATGGCATTATCAATTTCAAATTAATACAATTATCTATTTTTTCTATTTTTATCTTGTTTATTCTTTACTTTATTGTTTTGTTCCCTTTGCAATATATTTTTCTCTATTTCTTTTTGATATTGCCAATAGGGGAGAAACATAGAACTTAAATCTCAAATAAACATCACTTGATTATAACTTTGAGAATATGTTCTCCACTTATATATATATATATATATATATATATATATATATATATATATATATATATATATATATATATATATATATATATATATATATATATATATATATATATATATATATATATATATATATATATATATATATATATATATATATATATATATATATATTGTCATTTGTTGCATAAATTGACGGGGAGAACTCTTGATGAATTGAATGTTATTTTACATTTAACTTCTATTTTATATTTAAGTTCAATTTGATTGTCAAAATCAAAAAGCGGGAGATTGTTAACCTAAGTTATTTCAAAACTTAGTCAATCTCTATTTTGATCTTGTCAATCAAATTGACAGCAATCTAATGTTTGTTCAAGTGTTTGTTTTGCAGAATATATCATATTTATTAATTGAAATTGAAAGGAAATCAAAATCTTCCAAAGTATATTGATTGCTTTTGAGTCGCAACCAAGATCATTAAATTGCGACCGCGACTATGTAATCACGACTAAGAAACTTAAGAAGCCAATTTGATCAATTTCACTTAGAGCGAACCGCAACCTTTGTCGCAACCACGACCAAGGGCGCAATTCTGGATTCGAGATCGCGAATTGGTAGTCACGACCGCAATATTCATACTGGGATCCAAGCTTGCAACGGATAGTTGAAGAACCAATGAGAAGATGCCACGTGTTATCTAGCTGTTGTTGTGAATTACGAAGATCATGACTGAGAAATGTTAGTCGCGACCGCGAAAATTGAGTCGCGACCCCGAAAAAGGCTCAGCGATTGCGACCCAGCTTTGACAGTGCATTTAATGTAAGATTTTGTGGCTGTTATAAGGATCCTTTTTGGTATTTCTTTGTAACAGGAATTTGGAGGGAAGAAGCTATAAATACCCCCTCCAAAGACCCTTATAATGATCTAACAACTTTCATTTAAGTCAAACTCTTGCAATTTTATTTCTCAAAGCCTTTACCTCTTAATTGTTATCATTTAGTTGTTGTAAGAGCATTAATATCTCAAAGGGTTAAGTGTTAGCCTTGAAAAAACATATTGTTGGGTTGAGAGTGAGCCATTAGAAAACTCTTATACAGGTTTGAGTGTAAGCCTAAGGGAAACACTTGTAAAGGTTGTGTGTAAGCCATTAAAAACACATTGTAAGTTTGGAGTGAGCTTAAAACTCCTTGTAAGCATCATCTAGTAGTAGAATACCCAATTGAGATTAGGGAGTGGATGTAGAGTTCTTTAATACCCGAACCACTATAAAATTGATTGTGTTCATTCTCTTTCCCTATCTCTTTCTTTCTAATTTTTAATTTCCCACCAATTCAACCCACCTTCTTGGTGCATAAGGGAAAACAAGTAGTATCAGAGCTTTGGTCTCATTCTTCAAGCTTAATTGTGTGAGAAAATATCAAAATGGCCAATGAAGGGATACATCACCTCAAGCTACACTTCGATGGTACCGATTATGCGCATTGGAAATATAGAATAGAGATATATCTTGATAGTGATGTCATTGATGAATGGGATTGCATAATCAAAGAATGGAAACCTCCATCAAGAAAAGTTGATGATGTTGAAGAATTGGTTTCTAGAGAAGAATGGGTGGATGCATAAAGAAAAGCTAATGGGAAAAATAAGAGAGTCATGGCAATTCTTCTTTGTTCACTCTCAATAGAAGAATGTGGAAGAGTTCAACATTGTTCAAGTGCGTTTAGCATTTGGAAATCTTTAGAAAACTACCATGAAGGAACTAAGCAAGTCAAAGAGAAAAATATTCAGTTGTACACAACTGAATATGAGCTCTTCAAGATGAAACCCAATGAAAGTCTCACCAATATGACAAATAGACTTCTAGCCCTTGTCACCAACATGAAGAAATTAGGCAAAGTATACACCTTGAATGATATAAACTACAAGATTCTCAAAATTCTCCCAAAAAAAGATTATAGAGCTAGAATTCCTTAGCTCTCAATTGGAGAAACTTTTTTGTTTTTTGTATTGTTCACTTCTTTCACATATGCTCATTCCTTTTTCTTTCTTTCTTTCTTTTTACGTGATAACTTGCCACTTATAAGAAGTTATTTCTTTTAATCAATAATTGCACTTTAGTAGTCATATAAAAAAAATCATGGGATGAATTTTCTTTTATGGACAGATTCTACCCAACTATCTGACAAAAATTAATTTTTCTTAAATTATAAGGCTTGTTTATACATATTTAATCCTCAATAAAGTTAGAACTTAAATCTACTTTCTTTTGGATATGCATTAACAAGGGCAATGTTAATCATGCTCAGCATCGTATTGACTTTTGCAATCTAAAAAAAATAAAATTATTGAATTGACTCTTGAAAGTCATATTTTATCTGTATATAAGAATAAGATAAAACAAATTAAGCAAGGAAAATGAACCACCGGTGGCGTATCATAGTTTGGCAAGTTATACAATGTGGCTGCCTAATCTTTGTGGAGTATTATCGCATGGCTGCTTAAGTTACCCATTGGATGGGATAAATTGACTTTCCTTTGCTAAATTACTTTTAACACCCTTAAATCTGAAATAATTAACATTTTAGTCCTATTATTGCAAAATTAATATTTTTAATTCTTGAAATATGTTAATGTCCAACATTTTAATGTCCAAAAATTAATAGTATAATTTTTTAATTTTTACCATATTTTAATGTTTGATATTTTAATTCATATAAGACTTTCATTTCTAAAATCTTAAAATATAATATATTTTAATCCTTCATTTGTTATAGAATACTTTAATTCCTTAAAATCTAGAATTTTTTTTTAAATTAGTTTAAGGATTCAAAATACTAATTGAAAAAAAAAAAAGACAACAATATTAATTTTATTAAATTTTAAGATGTTATAGTAATTTATCTAATTTGGTTGTTGTAAGAAGGAAACGAGTGTTAAACACTCAAACCTTTTTAAAAAAAAAAATAAGAGGAGGAAGACTCTCCTGTTTAGACTATATATACACTTATTATTAAATTATATTCCAGTGTGCTTCAAACACTCAAACTTAAAGCCTTCACTTATATATATGAATTGTAATTATATGCACATCTAATAATTATATATATATTTTTTGTGTATATGATGTGGTATTAAAAACAGATCTTCATATTTTTGAACAGATCTTTAATTACATTAAAAACTAGCAAAAAAATTATTCTACAACAAGAAACCTTTTTTATATAATTTTTTTTAATTTCAAGACACAAGTAGTTAGTAATTCAATAAGATAATTTGGAAAGAGAAGCATTTAAAAAATAATTTCTAAATATATAGGCGATTATAGTAAATGTGCTCTTGAATTTAATGTAACAGAAAACTTAATTTGAATTAGATGTGTAAATTAATTTGTGAATATCCTTAATCTAGAAAAAAAAAATTCAAATCATAAGATTTAAAATTTATTTGCATGCCTATTATTGATACAATTTTTTATACATTTTACTAATTTTAGTATGGCTTAATATTTATTTCCTTTTAATTTCAAAATAATAGTTATAAACATTATACTACTATTATTATTTTAATAAATATCTATCCCACAAAATAAACTGATTACTTAAAATCATATTTCGTTCTTTTTTTTCTTTAAAATTGTTGAAAATCAAGATAAATTTTTTTTTTTTTAGAAAATTTGAAAACCTCAATAGTGCATGCTTGATTACAATCCTTTTACACGAAAGGATCAAGGCAATGATGCAGATATTGATATTAGTTTTGCAAAAAAACTAATTTTGAATAAAAAAATGAGAATAAGTTTTTTTTTCTTTTTTTTTATAGGCTTAAAGTTGATTTTGAATAAATTTTACATTTTAAATTTTGTTCAAAATTAATTTTGGATTAAAAATCAAAGGATAAGTAGTTGCTATCCATTGGTATGAGATTTCGTCTTTATTTATTTATTTGTCCAGAACCAATTTCTAATCAAAGCAAAATTAGCTGACAAGGTACTCTGACTGTACATTTGTAAGTTGTAAATTACAATCCTCTAATGGACAAGTATTTTACAAAATAAATAGATAAATAAATAAAATTAAACTGGGGGAGGATACTATCCTCCAATATAAAGATTGGAGGTTGTTTGATTCATATGTTGTAGTTAGTTATTCGTGACTTTTACTATTAGAAAGTTAACTATTAATAATTAAATTAATATATTATTTTTATTTCAAATGGACAGTTAAATAGTGTTTTATAAAATTTGGATTTTCGAATTAATTTTTCTTTGGTTTCCTTACATAATGGGTCTTCATTTAACAAAAAAAAAAAAATCGTTTTTTTAACTTAAAAAAGGAAAAAAAATTCTTAAATAGCTTATGTAAATTCTGTCTCTATTGATGTAAACACTTACCCAGTGTAATAAGAAGAAAATTTACACCATCTATCCCTTTTTTAGTTCTATTTACTTTTGTACCCTTGTTTTTGCTTTTTTATTTTTTCTTTTATGCACTCCAGTTATTTGTGTTTTCATTTTTTTACGCGTGTGCCATCTCTTTTGCTCTATTTCTGTAAAAATCCCTAAAATTCTTTCTTTCTTGTTAGTTTTCTTTTAATCGCTCAAACCATTTTTAGAGCTTAGGGTTAGGAGGTGTGGATTCAAAGCTTTCAATCCATCAAATTCCAAGATTTCAGCTTTTCCCACTTGTGTTTAATATTGCCATTTCTCTAATATTCTCTAGAGTTGATCCAATAGTAAAGAAGGCAAGGAGGAAGGTCAACCGTAGCATTGTGAGGCTGTAGGAGATTGTGGATGGGATATGCGAAAATGAGAGCAATATAAGTCTAGTGGTGATGGGTAGTGGGATTGGGATGAGGTGATGGCTTAAATGGAAGAGGAGGTATGTAAGGAGAGAGGTGGCGAAGAGATGAAGAGATTTTGTGCTAATACCTTGGATTTAGATGCTTGCAAAGATTTCTACACGAGCCATGAAAAATGTTAAAAGAGTTTAATTTCTTCTCGTGATATAAGCATATTATGTAATACATGTACAAAAAAGGGGTTGGTTCTAAATACATATCTTGTTTTAGATTGTTTTCTCCATAATCAAATATATTTTGATGATAATCAAACTTTATGTATCCTTTTGTAAGAGCTCTAGAAATAGAACAAAACTTGATTTGAAAGAGAAAGTCAATATATTCTAAAATTCATTTCACATTTACATATTTAACTATTTCTGAATTTAATCAAAATTCTATAATAATAGTAATAATAATAATAAAATTTGACTGATTATTTTATTAATTAAATAAAAATGGTTAGATATTTATTGTGGAATTTAAATATATATTTAAATATATATCTCAATTGAATAGTGAACTGAAATAAAAAAAATCATTATTTCAGAGGCAAACCCACTACTAAAACCTCTACAAGTAGAATTAGGTTGTTTTTTGGTTGATTTGTGGTTGATTACAGGTTGATTGTTAGTTCATATGGGTTAATTACAGGTTGATTGTTAGTTTTTGTGTATTTTAGCATTAGTATTGCTAAAATACTGGTTTTTTTTTTTGTTGAACATAGGATGATTTGTGGTTTTTGTTTCTTTTTATATTTTTTTTAGTAGTGAATTAGTCATATTTATAAAATAAATTATCGATCAGGTCTATATTTTCTAGAAATAATTAAGTAAAGAGAAAGCAAAAGATTTGTGGTTGATACCATGGTTGCTTCTTTCGCCTATTCACTTAGTTCTTTCTTTTTATCTTTCCTTTTTCTATATATCTCTTTCCTAAAATGTTGTTATTAATTAGTTTAGTGAGTCAAAGCTTTTATTATTTATGCTATTAATTAATAATTTAATAATCACATATTTGCATAATAAAATAAGAAATTAATTTTTAATTTAAAGTAATATTTAATGTACAAATATATTAAATAATTATAAATTTTGTAGAAAATCTTTGTTCCAAACTGGAGTTTTTTGCACTAAATAAAAAAAAAGATTGAGGGTGTTAAGTCTCCAAAGAAGAAGAAATAATTTATTTGTGGTATATACTTATGATATCCCTAAAATATACCTAATATATACTCATTATATACTTGAAATATATCTAAAATATATTGTTTACTGTGAATACTGAAAATCATTTGTTATTTTTTTTAGTCACTTATGCATGTCATGTTTTCACATTCTCTCTTTTTCTTTCACTTATACATGTCACATTTTCTTTTTTCTTTTACCTACACATGTCATAATTTTTTTTCTTTCACCTATACATGTTACATTTTCTTTTTCTTTATAAAAATAGAAAATAAAGAATAGAATAAACATATCCATTTGAACATGTGTCAATTGGACATAACTTTAGTTACACGTTAATTTGCACATTAGAATAATTGAAAATTTTGTTAACTAAAAATTGTATAATTAATGACCACATAACAAAGATTCAAGTTTTGAAAAATACTCATTTGGACATGTGTTAATTTGGCATAACACTAATTACGCATGTTACCAATTATCTAATTAATCATCACATATCAAATATTCAAGTTTTGAAAAATAACTATTTGGACATGTGTCTATTGGGTACGACCATAGTTACACATGTTATATATTCTTTGTATTGCTCAATTGATATGGATTTTACAGCACTAGCATTTTATATTTATTAGGATGTGTTTTGATTAATCAAATGTTGATTTGTCATTGATTACATGTTGATTGTTGGTTGATAATAGGTTAATTGTAGGTTGATTGTTTTGTTTTTTCATATTTTAGAAATACTATTGCTAAAATACTTGTTTTTTTTTTTTATTAATTGAAGGTTGATTTTTGATTGATTTAATTCATTTATCATAAAGGAAGGATGTGCTTATTAGTTAAATTTAATATGGAGAACTAAATAATTTTTTAAACTAAGTTATTATCTTTGTTTTGCTAATGAAAATGATATTTATAATTTGTAATAAACGGAAATTTGTCTAAAAAAGGTAATACATGCTAGCCAATAGATTTTCCAAATCTTAAAAGTGTTTTGATAGTTTTTGTTGGTCAGATTGCCATGCAAAATACTTAACAATCAATACTTAACCCATAATAAAAAACTAGATATGTAACAAATACAAACACATCGACATACTTGCCATGTTCAATTATTATTTCTTACAAGATTTATAATAAACACATGTCCATAAATGTCTGTCTACAGTCTCAATATAACACTAAAATATCTTACCTAACATAAAATGAAAAAATAGTTAAATCTCAACTGTAAAACTATGCTCAGTGGTCTTATTGTCAATTAAAAGGAGGCTTTGGAAAGTAATGGAGAAACGAAGACTGCTCTCATCTTCGTCTTCTCTTGATTGTTTTGTTCCTCAAATTATTTTACCTTTTAACTTCAAATAATTTTGTTATCGATTATACTTGTAGTAAGGTAAACTCTTCCATTTGATTTTATCTTGGATTCAAGTTTCTTGGGTGAACAATTGTTCAAATTTCTTTTTCTTTTTCTTTCTATAACCTCTAAAACAATTAAATAATTGAGTTTTATTGATTGCGTTCAATAATCTTTAAAAAAACTGTAAATCTTTGATTTTGTTTAGTTTTTTTGTTTTGATTTACTGTCTAGAGCTTTGCCCAAATTTTTTTGATTTGAATTTTCAAAAACCAATAATTTTTTATGGAATTTAGTAGAGTTTTGGGTTTATATATAGTGGAGCATATGAACATAAGAAAAAGAATGCAAAGCGTACAAAAGTAAGGATTAGAAAGTGATCGTTTATTTGTAAATCACATCCTCTTTTTAGGCATTTCTATAGAAATCCTATGTTATAATAATATATAGGCTCGGCTCCAAGGGGGAGGCTTAGGGCCTCCTCAATGAAGAGCCTCATAGTTTTAAAAATTATTTTTTAAAGGTTTTGTTAATAATGGCAAATTATTATATGAACCTAAATCCATAGAGCATTATGGACCAAGAGGGACCAGTTGTAATTTAAGAGAAAAAAGAGGCTGTAATTGAGGAGAAAAAAAAAAAAAGAAAGAAAGAAGACCAACTGTATTTAAGGAGAAAAAAAGAGTGAGGACCACTAGAGCTGTAATTATAAAAGTCACGTTTTATTTTATTTTTTTGTTTGTATGCAATATATTAAATATATAAATTATTATAATTAAATATATTAATTATTTTTGTTTCTCCCATTAAAATATAGATTTTGCATATCTCTTGTACTATCAAATTTTACTAATAAATTCTTTTCATTCCAAACATTTTTAATATACCAAAAATCTTTTCATTATTTAAAATAATTATTGTAAAATATTTAATAACTCATGTTATAATATAATTTATTTTTAAGAATAAATTTTTGTCTTATGCTTTAAGACATAAATAATGTATTTTCTTACATTTGAGTAATCATAATAATTTTAAGATTTACTGATATGATATTGTGTATTTTTAAGTATAATTATAATTTAATAGTAATTGATTTCTAGTTTATGAATGATGAAATATCATCATAAGAGTAGCATGTTTATATTCACTATTTATAAACTATGTTAGGTTCATTAAATATAAGGTTTAAATTTATTATTTATAAAACATATATTTTTTTGTTATTAGTGTCGAGTTCATTAAACATAAATTATAGGCACATTACCTATAAAGTGCCTATTTATATGTTATTAGTGTTAGATTCATTAAATATAAGATTTAGTTTTATTATTTATAAAATGTATATTCATCTGTTATTAGTATTAAGTTCATTAAATATAAGGTTTAAATTCATTACTTATAAAGTATAAATTCATATATTATCAAGTTCGTTAAATATAAAATTTATATTCATTACTTATAAAATTTTAATTGATCTACTATTAGTCAAATCATTAAACATAAAGTTCAGATCCATTACTTATAAAATGTATATTCATATATTACTAATGTCAAATTCATTAAACATAAAATTTAAGTTTATTATCTGTAAAGTGTATATTTATCTATTATTAGTGTCAAATTCATTAAACATAAAATTCAGATTCATTACTTATAAATTATATATTCATTCGTTACTAGTTTCAAGTTCATTAAATATAAACTTTAGTTTTATTACTTGTGAAGTGTATATTCATCTGTTATTAGTGTCAGATTCATTAAATATAATGTTTAAGTTTATTATTTATAAAAAATATATTCATCTGTTATTAGCGTTAGATTGATTAAACATAATGTCTTAGATTCATCATTTTTTTCATAATAAAAAAAAATCATTTCAATTACACATAAAAGTCATTTTAATGTGAATAAAAAAATAAATAGTATCTTCCTACCTAATAATTTTTCAGCACAATAAAAACTAATGATTTTAATTTTGCATGTGTGCAAATATCACGTACTCAATAAATAAATAATAACAAAAAGTCGGGAACATTGAATCTTGTACCAACGTAGGATGTTCAGACTTATTATGTATAAAATAATAATACTAATGTACTCTTAATTAATTTTGTTAGTGGTGGTTGTGAAATAATGAGTTTTTCAGTTATAAAATATCATTGCAAAAATAATAAAATTGAAATATTAAATGAATTACTATACAAAATAAAATTACGATAAATTAATAAACCAATTGATAAAAATATAAATGATTAACACTAAATACAAATATATTTTTTAAAAGAATAAAATAAAATAAAAAATATAAATGTAAATAAAACACAAAACGAAAAAAATTTGGGCAAATAAAATCCTAAATTTGAAAATACAGCTGTCAACAAAAAAGGCGGAAACTAGTTGTGAGATTTAGAAAAAAAAACTGAAAATATATGACATGTGGGGGCTTAGTCCACATTGTATCTTTATAGAATTAGGTTTATGGTATAAAGACTCATTAATAACAGAACTAATTTTTTTTTATGTGGACAAAATTGTCTTTATTTACCTCCCCTATAACATTTTTAATGTTGGTTGGCAAATTGAAGAATTGAAAAGATAAAGAATTTAAAAGGTAAGATTAATATAAAGTTTATTCCTTTTGATTGTCTCGATATGATTTTTGAATTAATTTTTGTAATTGGTTTTAAATTCTTCATCTTTCCCGTCTCTGTATATTTGGTTATGTTTGGAGTTATCAGTAAAAGTGTTTATTGTAATATATTGATTGAATAAATGAATCAGTTTGCATATATAAATAATAAGTTTTGCTTTATAATTAAAATTGATGAAAAAATTTGAATTTTTTCTTTTAAGTTTATCTGACCAACACATTGATTTTCAATATATGGTTTAATTGTATTTGATATATATGATGCACATATTTAAAGATACATATAATGATTATGACTAAAAAAAATTATGTTACAATGAAAGAGGTATATAAATCCCTAATACTCAATTATGTTGTAAGAGAGATTAAATAATTTAACCATGTTGTTTATTGAAAAAATAAATAGCTGTTAAATTTGATCACAATGATTAATTGAAAATTATGCATACCAAAAAGCGAAAAGAGTGTTGACTTTTTCTTCTTAGTTTAGTTTTAGTAGTTGAATTGATGACTCTACTAATCATTGGTTTTTAATATATATATATTTTAAAAGTTTGGCTAAATTTTTCTTTATGTTGTTTTTATTGAGGTTCTTAGAGTTTTTTCATATAGTATTAAAACGCTTAGATATCTCTCAGCTATATTTGGGATACTTTATTTATTTAGATAGTTTGCATTTCAATTTATGTTTTTTCTATTTTATCATTGTTAATAATATTGATTCTGATTACAAGAAAATACAAGTTGGAACTAATTTATTGGATTTGATTATAATTAATAATTTGTGTTTAATAATTAATTATTATATTATATTTTAAATTTATTGAATTTATTAAATTGCAAATTTATTAAAAAAATATTTATATAAAGTGATTAGAGACTGAAGTCTCATTTGTTGGAATTGTTTAAGGCCTTCAAAATGCTAATAAGCCCAGATAATATATTAAACAAATATATTTTAATTTGTTAAAAAGAAATATAAAAGTTATATTGGTAAATATTTTTTTTAAGGAAATAAATTATTTTCCTCACATGTAATTCCACTAATAAACTTTGCTTCCTAAATAAGTTTTTTATTTTTAAAGAATAAAATTGGTGGGAAATAGAGAATTAAACGACCTCATAATATGATCGCGCAAACTGTCAAACTATACAATAAAGTAGTACGCCATCATTTTGTCTTGTTCCCATTCTTTAAAAACGATAAGATAAGACTCTTTGTTCTGTTTATAATAATAAATAATTTGCCCTTCCAGTTCCATCTCGTCGCGTCGCAAAACCCCACAGAGAGAGACAGAGAGAGAGAGACAGAGACAGAGAGAACAAACAAAAACTAAAAAAAAAAAAAAAAATAATAAGAAAAGAAAGAAAGGAAAGAAAAGGTCTCAGAAACAGGGGGAAGAGAAAAAAAGGTGTTTGGGGTTTTGGTCTTTTGGGGGAAAGGTTTTTGGAAGGAAAAGATTCCATCAAACCTTTTCCCTCCTTCCCTCTGACACACAAAGACAACACAGAGATCAAATATCAAATCCCTTCAACATCTGGCTGTTACTCTGTCTCTCTGTCCTTTTCCTTTCCTTGTAATTCGTAATTTGTAATAAGATTCAAAAATAGGACGTCGCTTTTTATTTTTCCATTGTGCTAGGATGATCGGTGATGTTAGAACATGTTGTTTACCCAACGAAAACGGCGGTGTTTTGAAAAGGGAGATACCACCACCACCGGTGATGCCGTCAATTGCGGTGGAGAATTGGGAGAGAGCAGAGCAAATTACAAGGGATATAATTTGTAGGATTCATCCTACTGTTGAAGCCAATTGCAAGAGAAAAGAGGTCATAGAATATGTGCAGGGTCTCCTCAATTCTTCCCTTGGATTTGAGGTCATAATAATCCCTTATTTATTATTAATAAAAGAAAAACAATTTTGAAATTGGGAATTATTTTGGGTTGTTCTTTCTTATCATAATGGATACGTAATTATGGATTCAAAATGTTCGTGAATTTTGTTGTTGATCAGTGATTATGAAGTAATAATAACATAATACTATGTTCTTGAACATGAGTTATTACAATCAATTTTGCAGCATTTGAATGGGTTGGCAAATTGCTGTTTATGAGAAAGGAACGTGTAGTCAGTACGTAGAAATGGATTTTTTGGAGCAATGAATAGTTGATTTAACTGCTTTAGCTGATTGTCATTGCTAGGGTACATCATCTTTTACTAGTTTGAATAGTTGGTTTGTCCGATTAGATTACTGGTGTTGTTTTGTCCGTAAATACTTGTCTTTTTAAATTCTAGTTAAAATAATTGTTTGAATTATTTCCAAATTTGCTAATTGCTGTGAAGATAAATTGCTACCCTCAGAAAGTAAAGAATTATAGACCCTACAGTCATGGAATGAAAACCCTAGCATTGAAGGTTTCTGAAAGATCTCCTTACTTTTAAGTCTGAAAGAATATTTGTCTGTCCAATTTTAATCATTTTCTATGGTTATTTTCTCTCTCATTTCTTACAGATTTTTCCATATGGGTCAGTTCCATTAAAGACGTATCTCCCAGATGGAGATATTGATTTGACTGCAATTTGCTGTCCAGCTGTTGAGGATGCATTGATCTCTGTTGTTTATGCTGTTCTGAAACGAGAAGAGCAGAATAAAGATGTTCCATATGAAGTGAAAGATGTCCATTGCATTGATGCCGAGGTTAGTTTTACTTTGATCAGACTTCCGAGGTTCATTACTTCCTTTTTCCCTCTTTTTCTTACTGATTCTGGGTTTATGCTAGCAGGTTAAACTTATAAAATGCATTGTACAAAATATGGTGGTAGATATATCCTTTAATCAATTAGGAGGACTTTCGACTGTCTGTTTTCTTGAACAGGCATGTTTTTTATTTTGTACCTGAATTATCTTGAATGAATTGATTTTGTGTTGTATTATTTCCTTAATTGCAAATTCAAGCTCTGCCTTCGGGCACTATGGCTTTGCTGTAGCCCAGATCTCACTTTGGAGAATAACTTATGTTGCAGGTTGATCAGATTGTTGGCAAAAATCATCTCTTTAAGCGTAGTATCATTCTGATAAAAGCTTGGTGCTATTATGAGAGTCGTATTCTTGGTGCGCATCATGGTTTAATTTCAACATATGCTTTGGAAACACTCGTTTTGTATATCTTCCATCAATTTCACTCTTCCTTAAGTGGTCCTTTGGCAGTAAGTATTATGCACTAATGCCTACATTAGTTGCCATATATGCACAGTATGCCTATGAATATAATATTGCTATTTCTATACGATGCACCCATGCATTGTTTTCGTATTATGTAGGTTCTGTATAGGTTTCTGAATTACTTCAGCAAGTTTGATTGGGACAATTATTGCATTAGTTTAAGTGGACCAGTTTGCAAATCTTCTCTGCCTAACATTGTTGGTAAGAGATATTGCAATATATATATATATATATATATATATATATATATATATATATATATATATATATATATATATAAATGTTAGATGGCTTGATGGCCTGCATGTTTGATTGATTTCTCCTCTCTTGCAGCTGAGTCACCTGAAAATGGGAGGGGTGAATTTCTGCTTAGTGATGAGTTTCTTAGAAAATGCATGCATATGTTCTCAGTTCCATCAAGGATTACTGAGATGAATTCACGGCCTTTTCCGCAGAAGCATCTGAACATAGTTGATCCCTTGAAGGAAAATAACAACCTTGGGCGCAGTGTCAACCGAGGTTTTGAGCTTTTATTATTATTAATATCAAAGTAACTTTCTGGTGGAAAAAATTTATGCACTGATGCACTTGAGCTTACAAATGGATTTCCTTTTCCTTACATGGAAATTTTTTTGACATTTAGAAGTAGCTTTGAAGGTGAAAATTTGACTGTTTTTCCATGCTACAGCTAGACCATTACTAGAATTAGAACTATGGCACTTCCATCAATCAATGTGCATATTTCCCTCTTAAAGCGTTATTGCTTCATCTTCTGCTGCCTGTGCTTTTGTTATCACCTCTTTCACCCTGCACTTAAACATCGTTACCTCAACTGCTGCACAATATATTTGCTGCCTTTTGTTGCTTAGTCTCTCTACCTCTAGATGAAGCTTGAGTCCAAAGTGCGATTCCGACTTCTGCTGGAAAGGACCAACTTGCAAGACATTCTTGCTTTGGGTGTTTTTGAAAATTTAATAAGTTTGACTAGTACTTTCATAATTTTGTTGTGAGGGTGTTTTTGTGATTATATATTTTTGTTCTTTATCTAAGGATTTGCAATTATAAGTTTGACAACTGTTTTTGCAATTATATATTCTGCGAGATTGTAAGGTTTTAAGTCATTACTTTTGTTGTCTTTACTTCTGATGCTAGCTTCCTTCCGTATTTCACTGCTAACAATAAACTCTTTTTGTTCTCCCAAAAGGAAAACAGTAGAGGGAATGCTAAATTCTAATAGATTAGCTTATTGATTTCTAGTTTCTTTCTGATTATTTGATTTTCATGCCATCTCATTCTAATTATGATGCCATTGTTTTTCTGCAGGTAACTTCTATCGGATACGGAGTGCTTTTACATTTGGAGCTCGCAAGCTTAGCAGGATTCTTTCACTACCAAGTGAGAAAATGATCTACGAGCTCAACAAGTTCTTTGCAAATACTTTGGATAGGCATGGAAGGAATTACTGGACTCACGTGCAAAATTCTGGCTTAGTATCTGGTGCTAGAAATTCTGATAATTCATCATCATCATCATCGCTCTCTGATACAAGCTCGGAAGACAATTTACTTTTGAAAGCAACTGTTGGCTGGAGTAATGATCGACCTTGTGGGAAATCTTATAATGCTTCTCATTGCCATTTTTCATGCTCATGTGGAGAAAACAGAGAATTTGAAAATGAAGTCTCCTACAGAGAAACACCAAATTTTGTTGCTGATGGTGAAATTAGCTGCACTGTAAGGTCAGAATCCAAAGAGAACCATTTTGTGATTAACAATTCAGCCTGTTCGTGTGCTAATCATGAGCTTAAGGCTCCTTTTAGCTCAGTAATTCCAACTCTTGTCTGTAACATCTCTGAGAACCCAACCCCTACTCTTGGGGAGCGAGACATTGCTAGTATTTCTGGAAACTCTGAGTCTTTCAAATCCTTAGTGGACCTCAGTGGAGATTACGAGAGCCACTTCAGGAGTTTAGTATTTGGTCAATACTGCCAATTTTATTCAGTATCTGCTCCCATACTAACATGTCCTCTCATGTTACCACAATCTGAAAATAAAAATCCTTGGGAAATTGTCCGTCAATCCCTACAGTTGAAGAAGAATGCTCGTTCTCAAATAAAGAAAAATGGTGTTGTGGGACAACAACAATACCATTTGAACACTCCACCTCCAGCACCTTTTAGCACTGCTTTCAATTCTGGAGAAAAGCAAAAACGACGAGGGACTGGAACCTATATTCCTAACATGGTATTTTAACTTGATAACTGTGTTTCTGGGTTTGCCTTCCTGTTCAAGTTTGAAAATTTTGGTATGCATTTCTCTTTCCCAAGATCTCATGGTTTTTCTAAACTTTTTGCAGAGTTATCACCCAAATAGGGATTGGCTGTATTCGGGAAGAGCAAAGAACCAGGCCACAGGAATAAATGGTGAGTTGCATAGACATGCTCATGATAATAGTTCGGCTGCAACTTTGCAAAAGATAAATTATTCTGAATATGGCCATGAGCTTTCCGAGGCAGAATACCCATATCTGGGGAATGGAAAGCCCGTGTCATCAGAGGTTCAGGTATCTCAGCCATTTGCTTGGGGTTCTTCGAATGCCAATGGCTTCTGTCACCCGTCAGAGAGATTTGATTCCAAGTGTCAGGGCCTTCAACTACAGGAAGGGTCCTTGCAAGAAAGTATCACCCCACAGGATTCTTGCCCTTCAAGTACATGTGCCCCTGCTTCAAGCCCTGTGGTAACAGCAGCTGAGGGACCTGAACAAGTTTTAGAAAACGACCAAGAAAGGTAATCCACTGTACTAGCATTTAATAATGGGTTACTTTTCCATTACTATACTCAGAAGTATACTGTCATGATCTCTCTCATTTTTTTATGTTAGGGTTTCACTGCAGTTATATCATCTGAAAGATGAAGTTGATTTTCCTCCTCTGTCTCATAGAAAGGCACTGAGAACATGTTAATATTGCAGAAGACACTGAACAAGGTTTAGATGCTAACTTCGTTTTAGGAAGACATGCCTTTTGTTTTATTCTAATTTTGCTTGGAGTTATTGTTCTAATGACGTAGAGAAGTGCATTTTGTACATTCCTCTGTTCTATCGTCCTCCATTTGCGTATATTTGCTTGCGTTGACTGGCTGTATGTTCCGGGTTCCGGCTATTGCTTGCTTAGATTGTTTTTTCATTTGAATATTTGTAGCATATTCAAAGTTTCAAACCGTCAAATACAAGAATTTGTGTAGACACTTTTTCAGTGAGCATACAAATGCAAATTTGAAGGCAATTCTGGCCTCTAATAGAAATGTCGCCAAAGTTCCGGCATTCTTTAATATTATATATGCATATTACTGGGGCCTGTTTACTGAGTATTTAATTTAAGATGCCATTTGTCTTTTACAGTGTTCTGTAAAACCATGAAACTGGTCTGTGTTGTCTCTTTGGTTATAATCACTGTTGTCAGCCTAATGTACCAATTTACTTTAAATTTTGCAATTATACCCCACTTTTAACTTTTATATAATTTTACCCTCGTTTGTAAATTTATTTTCAATTGTACCCTAAAAAGTATAAAGCACTCTTCTAATTGACACTTATAAAAATAAAAAAATATTTTTATTTGACTCATCCATAACTAAGAAAATATAAAAAATAAAATCGTTTCGGCGGAAGAAGAAGAATATACTTGCTCGTGCTGCTCAAAAGTAACTACTGCAATAATGTACTGAATGAATGATAAATATTTTCTCAGATATTTTAAAATAAAAAAATCTTTAAAATCACAGATATTTTGAAATAGAGAATAGTTGAACCAAATTGGTTGTTGCCACTGTAACATTCTAGTCTTTATTTACTAAAATTATGAACATTTTTAATAGACACTAATACTTAATGTTTTATCTCATATAATAATATTTTTATTTCAGAATGTTAAAATATAATTCAGTTTAATCCTGCAACTATTATAGCATATAACACTTTAATCATGTGACACTTCTCATTCAAATTTATTTAAGAATTAAAAGTGTTAATTTTAAAACTATAAGGATTCAAGTGTTAATTATGATAAATTTCAAAAATTTTATAATAATTTGTCCTTAAATTTTCTATGAATTTCTTGTTGCGTTTGTTGCCACCACCCTATTGTCGTCGACGTCACTACGGTCTGGCTTCTTAATAATAATTTTGAGTCGATTGATTTTCTTGTCTCATATTTGGGAGTTGAGAGTGATCACTTCGTAAGGCTGCTTATGCTTTTATTGATGTTATTATTATTTCCGTGCTTTTCATGCAAAGCCATGTGAGAATACTGACATCTTTGGAGCATCTATGCTGTGGGTAGTGTTGAATACGGTTCAGTTTAAGTCAGTGCTGAATTAAAAATTGGTACTGTAACTAATTAAAATTTTTAATACGGTTTTCATCTTAAGTTTTAATTTTTTTATAGCACAATACTAAAACAGTTTAATATTTCGGTTCAGTTTAGTATTTTTGAGTACTGTGCTTCGCCCTAGGATTTAGATTTTAAAGAGTTTTGTTAAAACACACACACACACACACACACACACACACACACATATATATATATATATATATATATATATATATATATATATATATATATATATATATACACGTGTGTGTGTGTATATATATATATATACCTTAAATTACACTTGACTAGTTAATAGAGGCACGCTTCGTAGTTGGGCGAGTTGGGTGCTTAACATTTTCACAAGCCCATACCTTACTTTTACCTGGATCTTTGGACTAAGGTGTTTAGGCATTTTGCAAGGAATCCTTACTTATGTTTCCTAGGGTTTTAAAAACTTAGGTACTGAGTCCTTTTTCTTCAATTTAGGCATTGACCTAAGCTTGTGTTCCCCCAAAGTGATTTGAAAAGTAATGTCAGATCCATCCACCCATGGCTACCCAAAAGTGTTTGCGATAATGGCAACGTCCTTGGGAATAAGAGAAGTTGATTGCAACACTAGTTTTTGTTAATCTTTGGTTTGTTTGGGATTGATGGGTCTTTGTCACTACACCTGATACACTAGCATCCTTGTCCTTTTAACCCTCGGTATTGTCAAGGAAAGGATCCTTTAGCTTCACTCAACTTTTGAGTTTCCTCAATTGACCTTACCACTCACAAATCTATAGCTTATAGTACAAAAAGGTTTGGTCCTTAGTTGTTAGCACCTTTGGGCCTCTAACCCAATGGGATACTAGGTTAATGTCCCCTTGTTGTAGGAGTCTTGAGCCTTAAGCCAAACTTTAGCCTATGTAATGATATATATTTTCCTTACCAAAATGTGTTTTATGCATGTATGACCTAAAGCCTGTAATCCTTATTGGATCTTAAAATGGAAACCTTAAATAGGTTTGGATCATAGATTGTAATTTGTTTTGCCTATTTAAAAGAGTTATATGCATGAAATGGGTTTATGTTACCCCTGTTAGTTCATAAGCCATTGTCCAAAATCCTAGGAAAGAAATACTAAGACCAATATATGTGTGAAAGTTATAAGGTTGGAAGGTTTTTGACTTGTTCTTGTGATTGTACCTTGTTCATACATCATATAGATTAGTCTCCATTACATCATATTTAACGTTTGTCTTTTTAGCCATTTAAGAGTAGCTTTATTTTGAATGGCTTCTTTAAGCAAGAACTCTAATAACAAAAGGCCTTATGAGGAAGAGGACTGGGCCTTCCTTGATAGGTTGGCCTCTGATTCTAATATTAAGATTTTAGAACTCAAACCTACTCTACAATTCAAGATAGAGATGGAACCCAAGTCCAAAGCTTCTAGTAAGAGGGTCATTTTAGACCCAAATGTCTTCCACATCCCACCCATCAAAGAATGGTCTCCATTTGAGACCCCCCATTATCAAGAAGTACATGGAGGACATCCCTCAGGCCGTGCTTGAGAAATTACCCAAGCCATTAACCCCAATCGAGACTCCAACTGTGGAGAACAAGGAAGAAATTGCTAGGATTGATAGGCTGAGCGAGAAATGGCTTTAATTGGATTCAATACTTGATGAATCAAGCATACTTGTTTATCAGAATCAAAATCCATATAGTTTTCCCTTCTTGCAAAGATGTTTGTTTAGCCAAATCATTTTATCATATTTTGATTGATTAATTGAATTGCTTAATGAATTAACTAAATACTCTAGGTGAGTTGATTTAATTAATTAATTAAACAAACTGGGGGAGTAAAAGTGATAAGAATCAAGATGCCTTGCAAGAAGATCACAAATGTTGCATGATAAAGAATTAAAAAAGTTTCTTCAAGGCTATCCTTTTCATCAAGTTAGCATTGAAAGGGAGGTAATGGAGCTTAAATATATGTTCAATGAATCATTTAAAGGGAATAAAGCTTTTTGTATATTCATTAGATCATTCAAGACTAGAAGAGCTAAAAGGATGCATGAAGTTTCCTACAAACTAATTTACATCATGAGCTTTTTTATGGAAGACATTACATTCAAGGAAGTTTCAAAGGGATAATCATATATTCAAGCCTAATGTCAAGATGAAGAGGCTGATTTATAATTCAATTTGTTTCTACCTTTCAATTCAAGTGCAGGTTGCAATACTTGAGGAATGGAGCTTCAATGTTGAATTCAAAAATACTTAAAATCATTATAGTTAATTTTGAATGGATGGATTGAAGTTATTAGAGCATGGATCAAGCTTCAAAAGTTAATTTAGATAAGGCTTTTATTTTATTTTAATTTCAAATTCAATATGCAAAGTAATTAGGCTGTTTTGCTTAATTAAGCCTATGTTTTGTTAGTTTATTATGTGTTTTAGGCTACCTATGCTATGTATTAACTCCAAGAGTTATTTAAACTACTTTATTTTCATGTTTTAAGTAATTTTGGGCCTATTTTTAATTAGTTAAAATCCAATTATGAGTTTATTTAATTTTAAGTTAGAATCAGTTTAGTTTTATGTCAAAACCCTAATTGGGGTTACTTATCCTTGTAACTTTATAAATATGGCCTTAATTCAAATGGTAAAAAATTTTTGATCAATAAATTTTTGGGTCATTGAATGAGTGTATCTTTTGAGTAAAATGACAGTTTTAGTATCTCAACTTGGCAAAATTTATCAATTGAGTGTTTGGACTAGCAAAAGTTTCAATTAAGAGTTACAACCTATTAAAAAAATTTCAATCAAGTGTTTTAACCTTGCATAAATTATAAAAAGATCTTTAGAAAATTACAAAATGATCTAAAATTTTCAAAATTTTTACAACTAAGCCATCTACTTCATCTTCTTCCACCAAATCTATCACTTTAAAATTTTCAAAATCATTGTTTCCTATCAATATTTCTACCTCTGATAAACAAAGGAATTTCAAATTAAAATAAAGTACATAAATAAAAATATAACAAGTAAAAATTTATTTGAAATTTTTAACTTATATTGAAAATTTCTAAAACAAAAAATAATTAAATTTTGTAAACTCATTGGGCCTAACATCTTTTACCTCCAACATTTGCATTATGCGATAAAGACCTCAAAGCATAGGTGTAATTGACACACACATGGAGAAACTAAAACTCAAATTGAAATCAACTAATACAATAAGCATAAGATCTTTACTATCTTTAATCTACCTTTGAATTTCAATTACAAACCAACATAAAAATGAAATCAATAGCAAAAGAAATTAATAATAGAAAATAACAAGAAATAAACCATCTACGATCATAATAAACACTCAATCAATGATATTATGCCACATATTTGAAAGAGCGTAAGTGGAGAAAATAAAAACAAGAGAAAACCTAATGATTTATTTGGCAGCTAATAGCTTAGGATGGATTTTGATTTTTTATTTTGATCTTAATAGCTTTTTATTTTTTTTTGTTTTAAAAATTTTCAATCTAAGTTCCAAATTTCAAATAAATTTTTACTTATTATATTTTTATTCACGTACTTCATTTTAATTTGAGATTTCTTTATTTATCAAAGATGGAGATATTGATAGGAAAAAATGATTTTGAAAAATTTATAGTGATAGATTTGGTGGAAGAAGATGAAGAACATGACTTAGTTGCAAGAATTTTGAAATTTTTGGATAATTTTATAATTTTCTAAGGACTTCTTTGTAATTTATATAAGGTTACTGATTGCTAACATGCTAATAATACTTGATTGAAAATTTTTTTACAGGTTACAACACTTAATTGAAATTTTTGCAAGTTCAAACACTCAATTGACAAATTTTACCGAGTTGAGACACTAAAAATAGCATTTTACCGTATCTCTTGTTTTTTATTCTTGCTTGAATCAAGTTCATATAATCAAATCTAATTACTTTAAGAGTATTAATACTAAGGTTCTTGTTCATAAGTTGATATTGTGTCATGGAAATCATATTCCAAAATGATTTATCACAAAATAGATTTGAGTCATAGACTTGGAGAAATCTGATTTAACTTTCTAAGGAGTTGCTTCTAAAAATAAAGATATTGAGTTTCAAACTTAATATACTTAGGATTTGTACCAAAGCTTAGGCTCTAACTTAGATTCTATCTATCATTTTTTGTTTTTTGTTTCATTTTATAGATTCCATATCTATTTGTTTGTTTTCGTTTCTTTCTGTTTCGAGATATATTATTCTATTAGATATTAAATTCATTAATCCTTGCTTAAAATCAAATTCAAAAATAAATAAAAATCATTTTGTATTGTCTTGTTTCCTTTCTGAATCTATTTGTTTAATTCTTTTTGTGCCTATTTTGAGTCAATTATATAAAAATTACAAAAAAAAAAGTGTCTTGTTAAGCTAATCAAGTTCGAATTAGGGTTTCAATTAGTTCCTTTAATTTGACTTTCATATATAGTATTTAATTGCTTGTTATTTGATTTTTGTATTGTTATGCTTTCCCATTTAGTGTTAAAATTAATAAAAATTACAAAAATTTTTTCCTTTGGGTCAAATTCAAAATGAAATTTGAATTGAACATCAAATTCAATATCAATTTCTTGTCTCTTTTTTTCTGTCTTTTTGTATTATTTTCTATATTTTTTGTTCTTTTCTATTTATCAAATTTAGTTGTCTGGAGGTCAAAATCACCTATGCCTCTTCATTTGGACCATTCAATATACATTGGAAGAAGGGAAGGAGTATTCGACCATTAAAGTTGAAGACTTCAAATTCAGTTTAGCTCCTTTGCACTTGATCTTCAAATTTGTCTTGTAATTTTCTTTTTTCCTTCATATTTAATTTTGCAATTGATTAAAAAAAAAGTAGTTTGGCCGAGAAAAATAAAAGAACAAGAAAATAAAGAAATCTTAGTTGATTAGAATTGTTTAGGTATATATATTGTTCAATTCAAATTTTAGTGTGGAAAGGACAAGGAAAAGGCAAGGAGATTGTTGAATTTCCAATAAAAATCAAGGAGAATCAAGATTTTTAGCTTTCTTCAAGGAGTTTGAACAAGTCAAAACATCTGTCCAAAACTAGCTAGGATTGGCTCTCTAACTCCTTCCAAATTTTGATTTGACTTTCTATTCCTATTCTGATTTGTTTTTATTCTTTTCTTAATTTTTCCTTTTTGTGTTATTTAATTCCTAGTCTTCATGCTATTTCATTTGTTCAATTAAATCATTTTAGTGTTAGCTAATTTTTCTTGCTTTCAAAAATAAGGGTTAGGATTCCTTTCAATATTTGATTTTTATTTCTAGCATTTTTAGGGTTTCCAAATTAATTTACCTTGGTTTTATTCCACTTTTCATTATATAATTTAGTAGAAATTATATTATTTTGATTTTTCTAATCAATCTTAACAACAAAATTGAGTGGAAAAAGGCTTAGTGTGAGTTCATCTAGTAAAAAACCATTATTTTAAGTGTGAAATAAACACGAGTGAACTTAAGTGATAAAATTACTTAAGTGAAATTGAAGAAATGATGGAGCCAAATATAGCGGAAGCAAGGTGGTGGGGTGAAATTTCAAAAATTTTAAACTTTCACTTCGCCCATTTTTGGTCCAAACATCCATTCAAGCAACCAATTAATTTATGTGTAAAACACATATGCATAGAAAGAAAAAGGAAGAGTAATCTTGTTACCTCTTGAAAGTTTCTTCTTTTTTTAACAAAGAGCTTCCTAAGTGTGAAGCCTCTAGATCATCCACACCTAGCTCACCTCCAAGTTTCCTTTGATTTCTTTGGTATTCTTGAATCCCTCTTTTGGTTGCCCAATTTTGATTTAAGATTTTCCCTCAAAAATCTTTAGGAAGACAAGTTTCTCTTTGATTTATTTTAGACCAAACATATTTTCAATTGCAAGAAATTTTGTTTTTCCATAAAGAACTAAGAAAAATTGAAGATTAAAAGAAAACTTGAAGAAACTATTTCTTTTTTTCTTTTTCTCTCAACTTTTTTCTCTTCAAAATTGCTCCAACCCTAAAAATGATGTTCACTTCCTTTGCAACATAAAAACTCATAGCTTTTATATTCTTTCCAAGACTTAACCCTTAAGTCCTCATAAAGACTTAAATATCCTTTTATATTCTTTTGGCTCATTAGTTGGTGAAGGGCCAAAGTTGGACTTTACTTTTTCAAATGGTGAAATGACCATTTTATCCTTTAGGGGTAAAATAGACATTTGCATTAGCTAAAAGATGTAATTATAATTTTAACCTTAGTAGAAAATTCTCTAGCCCCTAAACCCATCATATGGGTTTATGAATAGTGAATTTTCTCTAACCCCTAAATTGCTTCCTTTCCATATCACATATGGGCTTAAGCCACATCTCATGTGTTAAGGGTTTTCACTAAGCTTAAAATAAGCTTAAAATTAAGTCTTTAATTTAGTCTAAATCATTTTCAATTTAATCTTTCTCATTTGCATCATATACAAATTTAGATTTAATTTAATAGAAACCTTTATGGATTAAACATCAGGACATGCTAGGATCCTTGTAAATTTAATTATATGTTTAATCATTTTACCACTAATCAATTAATTAAACTCTTTAATTAATTATTATGGTAAACTTTTTATACTTGAAAGGTATCACTATTGGGTGTGTGACTTTCTAAGTTCATGTCTAATTAGCAATGGGAATGAGAAAATATTTTTCTCTACTAATGTGAAATCCCCATTTCACACTTATTCCCATAAGTCATGAGTGATAGCTAGCATTCTATATCATAACTACTTAATTAGAAATGAATGTTTATAGTTGATTACTTCAAACATCACATGGATCATCGATCATAAATTATTATGCACTAGAATCCCTTCATTAAAGATCCCAATCTTAGAGAGGATAATGGTTTATGTCAAACCCTAATGTGCCTTAATTTTATGTCCTTATCTTTGTTTCAATTTTTGATGAGATTAGATTCCTACTAAAAACTCTTTCTAGAATCTTACTGTCTTAGCCAAAAACTTAAGTATCAAAAATAACTAGATAGCATAGGATCTTAACGTTATTTACTTGAGGAAATGAATTCTATCTTGGAGATCACTTACCTCTATACATAACAAATTAGAACTATCATATGTCATATATTCGTACATGAATAGTACGTCTATGTAAACAGTAATAAATTCTAGCCACCTATGTATGAGATATAGTATCCCTTAAGTTAAAGGATTATATGCACTATTATGACCTAGATAATAAATAATTGACAAGTAGTAAAACCCCATATTATTATCATCTAACGTCACAGTTCGACTATTCATCCTATGAATATCCACATGTTTGTATCGACATCACATCTTAAGCAGCATGAGCCTTACTACCTTTATAATCATCCGTATTACATACTGATTATAAAAAACAAATAGAGGTGATGGTCTTTTGGAATTAATGATGCCCAGTCATTAATCTTATGACCATGAACATATTTAAAATATTTGTACGAGAGCGATCTATCTCTCATTTTCTTAATACTTGATAATAGATCCTCTTACAAATACTTAAAGACTATATTTAATAATATGAAACCCTTTTCACATTATGAATATATTTATTATGCCATTGGAAATTAATATCTATTATTACATAATTATTATATGGCTCATAGGGCACATACTGCTATTAATCTCCCACTTGCACTAGACCCATTCTGCTTAGTATCAAAAACTCTTCTTAAGATGAAGTTTAACTATTACTAACTTTTGACTTTAGTTAATGGATTAACCAAGTTAATGGTTAATGTTATTTTTTGCAAGGCTAAAACTCCTTATTCCAATAATTAATTTGATAATATCTTAATGCCATTTGAAATATTCTGGATTTCAGTGTGAGACTCAAGTTCCCTTGCCATAAGCTAAGGCTCTATTATTATCACAGTAGAGAGATACTCATGATGCACTAGAGAAACCCTTAAAGAGTTTATAACTGCTAAATCCAAAATAGTTTCTTATTTGCAACATCCTATGTAGTGAATTTGGCTTCCACAATGAATTTTGTAATAACAATTTGCTTAGAACTTTTCTAGCAAATTATTTCTTCATCTTAGATTATAATAATCCTATTGATAGACTCTCTATCATTTATGTAGTAACATTCTTCATTTGTCAAAATTAAATCTTTAATACTTCTCAAGTACTTTAGAATAATTTTGATTATATTTCCAATAATTTAATCTTAGATAGGATTAGAATTTGTTAGTCATATTAACAACATTCTTGATGTCCAGCTCATTATACAACTCTTGTATAATTTAGATTTCTTATAGTCACACTATAAGGAATCTATGCCATACTTTCTTAGGGTATCTATGGAATCAACCCTCAAAAAGTGGATATCGAAATCTTAGGAAATAAAACTTTTGGAATTAGCATATTAAACTTTTCAACATCTTTTCCAAATATTGACTTAGACATATTTAACATTCTCTTCAATCTATCTCTATAGATGTGAATTAACAAGAATGTAAAATATTTATCTCAAGTCTAAATGAAGAAAGTAATGGTAAAACCATTCTACAAATGTAAATATATTAATATTTTTACAAACTAATGTGTATCCATGTATAAAACTTAAAAGTGAGGATACTCCCAATATCTTTTTGCACATTAAGGACTCATCATACGATGATACAACTCATTAAGATTTTGTATACTTTGGAATTTTCTTAAGACTTTAAGCCTTTAGATTTATTCCATGATTATGTTTTCTTTTCTAGAGAAAGAAAACTAGTATTGACATCTATATGTCAAACTCATAATCATTATGCTTTGCTATATTATATATAGCTATAATAGAATCATTTTATAATTTGCTTCATCATGAATGTACAACTTTTGTGCATCCATATAAAGTAAATTATATTTTTCTTAAGATTAGATATTTTACTATCTTATGATTTATTTCATAATGAATATACAACTATTATGTATTCATATAAAGGAAATCATATCTTACAGAAAAATTAGATATTCTAGTAAACCTTTTAGCAACTCATAAGGATAAAACATTTAGTTAGTTTTAGAGTTTTCACAGGGTTGATCGAATTTTACTTTGATCATTTTATTAGATATCATTGGATGACATTCACCCAATCATTCTATCTTTTTCAATATGTCACTTTCTTAAATAAACATTTTATTAAGAAATAACATCTTTGCTAACAACTCTTTGTTATGCAAAAGATAGAAATACTATCCTAAACTACCTTTAGGATATCCAACAAACCTTATCTTAATTAAAATTATCTTCCAATTGTCTAACTTCAGCTTATCAAATAAGCTAGATATCTCAAATCAAATTATAAGTAAGAATTTTGATATCTATCCATATCATATCATATATGAATTAGGATTAGATAGACTTTGGAGAAATTCTATTTAAGAATATTATGCTATTATTTGTAAATTTCCATAAGGAAATAAACAAAACTTTTATAGTTCATCATCTATTACATCATATCATATATGTTGTAATTTATTCTCTTGAGTATACCATCACATATGATTTTCTCAAAAAGAATTATGATTATATGTCAATTTTATATTTAGGAAATTTCTCAAAAATTGGTAATTGAGTTCTCCCCATTTCGATCAAATCAAAGGGTTATGATACTTTTTCCCTTTTGCATAAAATACCCTTAATATTTAATTTCCTTTTCTTCTTGAATTTCTTGAATGTTTCAAAAATTCAAATGAACTATTCATTTTATTTACTTTTTTTTTCAAATGGGTCAATATTATATATATAGGTAAATACAATAAATTAGGAAAAACTCCCACTAACCATTTCACAAATGGTATTGATGCATCTATATGCATAAATTCTAAAAATTCTTTGATTTCTATCCTTTTGTCCAACAAAAGGTGACCTAGTTATTTTTGCATTAGATACTCGACTTCTAATTTGAAACAAGTTCACACCCTGATGGGTAGTGACATATGTTATCTAACTAAGTTGTCTTATCTTTAGCTAAACAAACTAACTAAAGAAATCATAGTGGTTCTAGATTGGAGTTCTTTATGGCATTATAATAAAAGCACTTAGAGTTGTTTTGTTATTATTAACTTAATAATAATAAATCAAACATATAATTCATTCTCTTGAGTTAATTTCCTTTTCATCGTGATGACATGTGATTACTTACTTCAAATATCATGAAGCTTTTGACTTATTAGGTCAGTTTGGGAAGTTGCAATCCAACTTGCTTTACAAATAAAGGAGCAATAGCAAGCAAAGATAAAAATAAAAGAAAAGAAAACTTTAGACTAGGGAATGGATTTGGGAGTTGCTACTATAAGGAGCCTCTATAGCGTTGCAGAGTTTGCTTGAATGGCTATCGCAAACAATTCCTATCATACCACAAAAGGCGCATACAGTAATTATAGGTAGTGTTATGACCCACTTATTAAGTCGTGATGGTCCTAAGGCATAGGGAGACATAAAGTTATCTAAACCCATAGAACCTTGTTTAACTTATTGTTCTTTATCATTTACCATGTTAAATCTTATCCCAAGATCGGAACCTGATTACCTTTCCTTATTGCCCATTTCAAGATTATTATTTTACATATTACTAAATACTTACTAATACCATTTGCACACTCAACTTGTATAGTTTCCAAATTTGTATTTCATGTCATTATCCAAATATTCATTACTTAATACATTATTATAATAGTAATTAGAATACAGTTTACAATATATATAAACTCAATAACATTTTAGTACTAAACCTTTAGTAACTATGGAGCTATAAATAATGGTCTTCTTAATCATATAACCAAGATTCATAACACTTGAATTTAACAGAGCAACTTTTAAGCGAAAAAATAGCGCTTGGAATTTACCTTGCTAACTTATCAACTTTACTTAAAAAATTTAAATAACTATGAAATGAGACAAATCTTAGTGAGTACATAATACAATATATATGGTGAGTATGTGCTTCATTATTAGGATGGCTCATGGTGACAATGGAGTGATATTAATCAAAATTATCATTATGAATCGATTTCTCATTTAAGATGGAAACAACATCTTTTGGCGAAAATAGTAATTTCTTGGGAGCGGAATGCTTCCCACGTATATAAATTAAAGAATGGCGGCCTAAGCCTTACTCACTCACATGCATCACATTATGCAAGACTGATAAGGTTTTATGATTAGTCATTCCTCCTAATAGAGGTTGGGTACTCTTGCCCTACTTGGAGGCTTATACCAAGTGCACAAAGCTTGATGTATTACCCCACATCAGAAGGGTATTTCTGCTTATCAATAGGCATCAATAGAAAGGTTCATATAAGGTTCACAATAAGAAAATCAATGATCACATTATGAATTCAACATGAAAGGTTCACAATAGTTAAATGCCATCAAGAACTATCATATCAAATGGGTCAATATTCAATAGGCAATTCATGCTCATCATGTAATTGGAATATTTCAATGACAATGGTTTGAACAATAAAGGTTCAAAGAATATGGAAAATGTCATATTATATTATTAAGTATCATCTTGGACTCTTTTGCTCCTATTTACATTTAACTTTGATGCTAGTAGTGCTTCTCGCACTATTGGACAATGTCCATGTCCTTGTCTTTAGATTTTACATATTTGCATTTCAATTTACACATTAATCACTCCTTTATTATGTCATTAGTTTAAATTTGGCCTAACTTGTTAAAACTTTAATTTTGCTGATTGTAGTACAAACTTATTACTAATTTTAACACTTTCCTTAATTATTTTCCAAATAGTTAAAAGTATTTACTTTAAGGAAAGATAATTCCTTTCCTTCCAATTTCACTTTTCAATATCATATTACTCAATTAGAATCAATTTAAACAATTTCCAATATTCACTGGAATTAATTCTACTTTTACCTACCAATTCCATACATGAACCTAGTTCATAAGCTTGATTTCCCCTTCAATTCTATGAATTCAAGTTTAGTTTTCAAAATTTCCAATTTGTCGATAAACCCTACAATTTGGGGAAAACCATTAATTCCTCATCAAATCCTTAAATTGATCATAGAAAAATGAAATTAGCATGTTAAAAAGCCTATATCATCAATTAAACACGGAAAACAATTATTAGACCTTGAACTTCCTCTTTTAACCTAAGTTATGTCTTCAAAATTTCAAGTTTTCAAATAAGCTTCTATAATTCGATTTGACACTTTCAAACCACTATTTTCCATCCCAAATAATCTTAGATAACATCAAATAAATTTTAGAACTATCCTTTGTACTAAATCTAAAAGAGGCCGAATCCAGTGCTAATGTTCCCTTACATGTGCTCTTTGCTTCACTTACTTATTTTCACTTGATATCCCTTAAGTTCTCATGCCCAATTCTTATATTTAATCAAAGAACATATAAAATAAATATTTCCTAATTATACTTGCTTTTGGCCGCATCATATTGTGAACCTTTAATTTTACACTTCATCATTCGGCTGCAGCTTGACACCTGCTAAGATCAGTGCACTAAGCAGAGCCAGCACGACACTTTTTCTATCCTGACTGGACCTTCTATATTAGATAGTATTTTTTTTGAAAGCTACCAAAATCCCTTTTAGACTGATTGTTAAAATGTTCTAAAATTAATTTCAAACCTATCGAAATTGACCGATTAAATTTCTAAGCTCTGTAACTCCCGAAAACTAATCCATAACTCCCAAAACATGGCCGAACAGAAAAATGCACTTGAGTCGGCACGCCCATTGAGGCTTTGGGCAATGCCGTTGGCAAGACGAGTGGTGCCTCTAGTGGCGCGGGTCCCACTGCCCCTTGCAGTCCCCAAAATACCTCCCAACCTGATTTTTCAGCCCTTTCTAGCTCTACCCCTCATGGTCTTTTCACATTTTCACTACCTAAACTACTCTCATCCACTTTTTCTATAATTACCCCTTCCATCTTTCATTCTAATAGACCTCTTGAACTAGTATTGATGGTTATCTATTAATTCCTCTCTTCTTCTCCCTCTAGCCACTCTTTAATTAATTAATTAATTAATCTTTTTAATTAATTAATTATCTCACCCTAACCAAGTTATTTAATCTTTTTAATTAACTAAAACTCTTTTTTAAAATTAAAATTAATCACTCAATTAATTAAGTAATTATCTTTTTAATTAATTAATTAATCACATTTTTCCAAAATCAAATTAATCCTTTTTTTTTCAATCCACCTTTCATCCAAATTAATTAATTAAATCTTTTTAATTAATTAATCCATCTATCCTTTTTATCATATTAATTAGTTAATTAATCATTTTAATTAATTAATTAATCTCCCAATCAATCAAATCACCAGGTCCCCATAAAACGGAACTTCGGTTCGGTAAAACCATTCGCCTGCCAAAAGCAAAGATATCAGCTTTCTTCTTCACTCTCAAAACACCCAAACCAAAATCAATCTGATCAACTTCTAAACCCCCTCTACTTAATCATGGAACGAACTACGTGGGTTTCGATCCCCATTCAATGAAGTACGTAGGCGCATTTGGAATCTAAATCCAAACCTCAAATCCAAATCTCTATCAATCTCTTTTTTCCTTTTTAATTTGTGAATATTTTATTTTGATTTTTTCCTTGCACTCATGTAATATTCATGCATCTAATTTACAATTATCATCTTATAACATTTGTCATTCATGAAATCAATTTTTCAAAGTCAAATTAAACTTAAGAGTCAAATTTTGATTATTTAAAATTAAAAATCTAGTCCTCAAACTCAACCTGGTTCGAGACTAGTAATTTTGTCATTGGGTAATTAATTAATAAATCAGAGTCACAATTGAGTTTTTCCTTAATTTGCCCATGTAAAAATAAATTAGGGTGGCGACTTCCAAAATCATTTTCAAAATCAACCAAATCTAAACCCGAGATTCTGTCTTAAGTCTAAACCCGAATGAGCATTCTGATTCCCTCTAGCAGATTGGGTCGGTGCTAGGGCAAAGCCTCACACATATAGATAGAAGAAAAAGAAAGTTTGTACAACTATAACATCAAAGTCATGTTAAGAACATAGAAAGGAAGAGATAAGCATAAACTCTTACCTTGGGAAGCCTTGTTTTGAATTCTATAGTGGTGGCACAAAAAATGTTCATCTTATTGCTTATATATGGAAGATGGATGGTGTTGATTTAATCATCTTTAATCCAATGGCTATAACTTAATCCCAATGGATTGCTATGATTTAATCAAGTGAATGGCTAGGATCTCATCTAGGTTGATGATGTTTATCATATGGCTTAAAAAGAACAAAAATGAATGTAGACTTTGGTGTAGGAAAAGTGAGAATTCAACTTAGAAAAGGAATTGACATAGTAAAAAATGGTGGTTTCCAAGTCAAAATTAATGGCTAGCTTTTCCAATATCAAACTTAACCTTGGTTAACCATTCTTAACTCTAGTTAAATATATATTCATTCAACCATGGGGCTAATGGGCTAGCCATTCGAGTGGGGTTGAGCTTTTGGTGTTCAAAAGCCCATTAACAAGCCCATATATGCACATTTCAAACTTGGTAACTTAATACATTTTCCATTTCATTTTTTTTCACTTCAATATACATATTTCTACCTTCTAACATCACTACATCCTCTAGACATTACTAGATAAATCTTATAGACTCTATAGCAATGAGATAGGATCAACTCCTTCATGAAAAGTAATTGCATTTACTGTGTGGTTGGGTAAGGGGTTAGTGGTGATGTTGGTTTTAGCTTTGGGTGGCAAGAGGTCATTTGAATCTATTAGATGTTGGATCTTGTGTCTTAAGGCCTTGCATGCATCAGTTTTATGCTTTGGTCCTTGGTGGTAATCACATCTCTCATTTCGGTTGTGATTTTTGGGTAGTGGGTTAGAGATAGGTCTTGGTTTAAGAGGTTGCACCATTCTTGCCTCAAGCAGTTTTTTGTAAATGACGCTCATAGGTACACCCCTTAGATCAGAGAATTGATGCCTTTCAATCTTGAGTGGCTTCTTAATTGCAATGGCATTTACTTTCCCCCCTTTCTGATTCGTCGAGGAAGTTACATTTTCTTGGTGTGCCGCTTTCTTGTATCTTGACCTAAATATAGATTCTTCTTTTATGTGCTCACTTTGGATTAGATCTTTAATCTTAGAAGTAGTGGAAATCAGGGCTTTGAAGTCAGGCAAGTATTGGGTAAGTAGCCTATCTTGATAAATCGGGAGGAGATTCTTGACAATAATATCAATTTGTTTATGCTCAGGATGTCGGTTTACCATTTGGGAAGCCTTCTTCCTCCACCTTGTAAGGAACAAAGATAAGGACTCTTTTGAGTGCTACTTGGTGGTCTTGAGGTCTCTCCTTGTCACGTTAACCTCAATGTGTAGTGATATTGTTTAACAAAAATGTTACAGATGTCATCCCAGGTCCATTTTTTAGACACATCTAGGTTTATAAATCACTTCACAGCAATACCAGTCAGAGATTATTGGAAAAATTGAGTAAGGAGCTCATTATCCACTCCTAAAGGATGCATGGCCCCCACATATACCTTAAGATGGGTTTTAGGGCAGGTAGTTCCATCAAATTATCAAAATTCGGCATTTTGAATTTAGGAGGTACCCTTACATTAGGAAACAGACGGAGAGAGCTTGTGTCAACCATGTCCTCCCTTTTCTTTAAGTTCTTAAGCATCTTTTCCATAACTTCAATTTTGTCCATGAATAACTTCAACTCGGGGTTAATTTCTCTCTCTTAGAAAGGATTAGTTAGGGGGAAATAGATGTGGTGGTGTGGATCGGTGGGTTAATGGGCACTGGTTGAAAGAGTGGGTTGGTTTTGAGAATAGATGGTGATGAAATGGTTTCAACTGTGGCATTTTCCTTATCTTTTGGGTTAGATTTGGAAGCAGATCCAAAAATAGGATAGGAGGTGGGTTTTGGATTTACTGGGTCTAGATCAGACAAACTTTGGTTTATGGTGGTCCGACCCATCATTTCTTAGACATAATAATCCTCCTTTGATTTTTAAGTAAGTCTTGGAAATGAGCCTCTTGCCTTTTAAGCATTTCCTCTTATTGTTTGGTGAACTTGGCAAAGAGCCTGTTAATCAAGTCATCAACTCCATCAGTAGCAGCAACTTCTTTCCCTAATCCAGTTGACATCTCTTGAATGTTTGGATGAAAAAGATGAACGTAGGTCAGTTTTTTAGCTTTGGTAAAGATAAGGAAAAATGTGAGATCATGAAATCCTAATCACTGTAGTAAGATAAGGATGAAGGTACCATGGGTAGACATGTGTTTAGGAATTTGACATGGGTTCGAATAGGGACTAGTAGTGTTTGGGTGGTTTTTAGATTTTCCACTTTAATGGGATTCTTGCATGATGCATGCATGCGTGTATGCATGAATGAAAAAGATTTCATGATAATGACATACCAAGTTTGACATTATGGTACATACAATCCTAAAGGAAGGTCCTATGAGCTATTACATGAAAGGGTAAGGGTGGCTTGAAAGGAACCCATCACACTAGAGATGTGATATACCTAAGCACATGTGAGTCAAGGAGCCTTGCGTGGGTTCAATGGTACGTACATACTCATTACACCTCTAAAAGGATTAGAGGATACGTCGTGGGCTAGATGATTTCATTATTGATAAGCAGACCTAAGGAAGGTGGCACACTCGATGTTAGTTTCTATCCTTTGTTTTCCTAAGAAATTAGTGTTTTGGACAAGGAAAGAAGCCATTTTGTAACAAAAGCCAAACTTTTTGTTTTACTAAGAGTAGTCCACTTTCATCTTTTATTTTAAGAAAAGATTTTAGAGATCCCTAGTGGAGTCGCCAATTGTGAGGTCTCACTCGAGCAACCAGTCCGATTTGCTAAAGGGAATCGAAAATGCCCATTTAGGAAAAACAACGATTGGAACCCACTATGAGTTTAGAAAAATTGTATTTTGTAAGTTGTAAGTTGCAAAAGGAGTCACCACTTTAATTTTGTTTATTTTAGTTGGGAAAATTAAAGGAAAAACCTAATTTGATTGACTCCAAAATTATACCATTTATCCCAAGGAAAAGCACTAGTCCTCAAATGACCAAAGAGGGTTCGGAGACTAGGTTTTGGTTAAAATAATATAAAAAATTAGTTTGATTTAAATACAAAATAACTTTGTAAAAAAGAAGTTTTTATGTATGCATGAATGGATATAATATGATGCATGAAACAATATTACTCGTGCAATGCATGGCAATATGAAATAATGACAATTACAAAATGTGAAAAAATAAGGGAAAAACTACTTAAAACTATTACAAGTCAAAATGTTCAAATTAGGGGATCTTTCCTCTAACCCTTATGGGTTCTAAGAAAAGCACATATTCCCTAAATATAATCTAAACAGCTTAAAGTAAGAAAAAAAGAATAACAAAACAATTATGATAAGAAAAACTAAAAGTTTTCACTTTTATTTAAGAAAAAGCAATTTTGATCCTAGACTATGTGAAGAAGGTGATAGAGAGAAAAAGTTGTTAATTTTAGTGGAGTTGAATGCCTTAAAGATGGTAAGCCTGCGTATCCCTTTGAATGGGAATCAAATCCCATATAGTTCTCCCTTCTTGTGAAGGAGGGATTTTTTTTAAGTCATTGCCTTTGTTATCATGTTTTTATTGATTTTAAGGGCTTAGAGATTGATTAATTAGGTTAGATTTTAATTAACAAAAAATCAGATCTTTTTAGATTTAGATCTTAAAATTGGAATTGAAAAAGGAAAAGGGAAGAACTTTTACCTTTGGCTTCCGTTGGCGAGGAACGTAGAGAGCGAGCTTGGCACCGGATCTAAGTTCCACCTTGGCCTGGGGATATCATGAGCACTCCTTTTTGAAGGACTCTTGAATAGTACAAACTCTTTTCTTAAAGGAAAGACTTTGGATCACCTTTGCTTGAATACCATGAATTCCCTCTGACAAAAATAACTTGAGTCGCACCTTTTCTTGATTAAGAAGATTAGAGATTGAGAGGATTAGAAAGCTTATGAATGGGGTTTTGAGATGATTGGGAAGTTTATGAATAAGGTTTTATGTGATGAAGGAGGTTTTAGAGATTTGGAGGATTAGAAAGAGGGTTTTGATGATTGGAAAGCTTAGGAATAGGGTTTAGAAAGCTTTAAGAAGAGTATAGAAGCATATAATTGTGTGTCTGAGTTGTTATGAGATGCAAGGTATTTATAGGGGCGTGTAAAGGCTTAAAAGGGTGATTTTTCAATGTGGGATTCTATCAGAATGGGTTGCAGTAACTGGCTGATGCCTGCAGTAACTGCAAAGGGCTTTACGGTAATTGTACGGACCTTTGTGGTAACTATAATAGAGGCTGCGGTAACTGCAGCTGGCTACAAGTTGCTGAAACCAGCCCATGGGTTGCCACAACTCATTTTTCAACCCGTTCTCATCCGTCTTTGATATGATTTGAGCCCAGTCTGATTCTATGCGTTCGTGATCAAATTTCGGTCATTTTGGAAGTGTAAAATAGAAGGTTCACACCTACACTCTAAGAGCCTGTGTTGATTTGATATCTACTTGCTTTCTCTCTCTCTCTCTAATTTACCTCACATACTCTCTTTGAGTAGTCTTAATTAATTAAAAATCTATTTGATTTTAATTAATTAATCACACCAAATCATCAAATTAATTAATTAATCATTTTATTTAATTAACTAGCTCACCTACTTAATCCACTTAATTTAATTAATTAATTAATCCATCCACTTAATCATTTAAGTAAATTAATTAATCTTTTTAATTAATTAATCCATCAATCAATCCAATCATCCATCATCATCCACTCTCTTTGAGTAAGATCCCCAACATCCAATATCGATAACATGAAATTTCAGTCCAATAAAATCCTTCGCCTATCTCATCAACCAAGAGAGAAGATATAAATGCTTACCCTCACTCACACAATCCAAATCAGATCAAACCAATCTAATTCAACCTTTAAACCATCCACTTAACCTTAGAGCAAATTACATGGGTTTTGATCCCATTCAATGGGATATGCAGGCACGCTTTGGATCTAACTCTAAACCATAAATCTAAATCCCAATTAATTTGTCACATCCCAACTTTTGAGATATGATGGTCCTAGAACATGGGAAGACATAAGATCTTCCATTACCATAGAATCCTCTCATGCATGGTTAAACACTACCTAAGATCGTACCAAAATTTCATGAGTTAACTTGAATGACCAATAATAAAGGAAATCCTTAACTAGCAGAAGAATAGTTTAAAAATACTTTGAGCACAATCCATAAGAAAAAGAACAATTAAGACTCCAAATTAATCATCAAATGAATAATGTTCCAAATAAAAACTCCCAGAGCATCTAAGAGCGACTCTTGCATATCATAGTATGTAAATGGACTTGGACAATAAAATCTCCTAAGTAGAGTAGATTGCTTGAGATATCACCTTACCTCCTCATAATGCTCACCTAAAACACACAAGAAAAGGGGTGAGATAGATGATCTCAATGAGTAAACAATACAACTTGTACAATAATAGATATCCATTTAGAAGGGTTCATAGTTCATAGTTTGCAATATAACAAGTTTCGCAAAAATCAAACTTGTAACTTGTAGAGTGATGGCTTTTGCTTTATTCACTCGAGCATGTAAGGGAGAGGTGGTATCATACCAAATTCTAACTCCTAACTTGTAAACAAGTGTGAAGCTGATCAGGCTCCATAGCTAGAATCGCCTCTTCTAGCTAAGGTAGATACACTACCCTTATCCATCAAGTTAAGACCATGTGCACAGATTTTGATGATTTCCTACATCAACATGAGAATTTCTGCATATAAAGGTTTATAGGTACCATAGCCAAAGCTAATGGCAATCACTTTTAACAATAGCATTGAATAATGCAATCACATATATAATAGTAGCAATAGAAGTTTAGCTTATTGAACAAAGGATAAATGATGTGGGTCAAATTGTAACCCTAATCCTCAGGATTAAATATAGAGTAAGTAGGGTGTTGAACTCAGGGAATTTGAGGAATCTTATATTAACCAAATAAATACTAAGATGGATAGGCACATAATATTAAAAAGGGATTTATATCTAAACTAAATTCTATTTATTATTATCCTAAATTATGAATAAAGAATGTTAGTTATTAGAATTACAAATCTGGATTGATTTTAGTTATAAGATTTATATGCATGCAAAGATTGAGAACATGACCTAAAGTTTTTAAAAGCAATTCTCATTGTCAATTAAAAGTATTTTGATCTAGAGTCTATAAGCATTCTCATGTCATTATAGAGATGGAACAAAACCATTAAATTTATGCCATTTTCTTTTATCCCCTTAGAGTGGATTGCTTATCTCCAAGTACTATCCTAACCCCTAAGTAACTGCAATTGCTTTTCCACTAAGTTATCCCAACTCTCATTGTTAATAAATTGATTAAAAGTTATATATGGTGATCAAGCATACATAACATAATTAAGCACTCAATTGAAATTAAATCTTTCAATGTATATAGAAAATAAAGTAATTAAAATCAAAACTTCATTGCAATTCAAATAACTTAAACTTAGTGTAATTCCATAGTGTTAATGACAAAGTAGTGACAAGAAGACAAGTAGAACATCAAGGAACAAGTTAAAAAGACAAGGGAAAGGAAACTTGATGATGTTTCTTCACTTCTTCTTCAGAAAATTACTTTGTAGAAAGTAGCCCTTGAATGCTTCCTTAAACCTCTTGAAATTTCTTCAATCTTAGACTAATTATACTATTTGAATTTGCACTAAGTATTTGTAATTAAAAGCTATCAAAATATTAACTTAACATCCCCTAAAGCAAGGCCAAACACGTGTATTTATAAGCCTCAAGGTGTCCCAAGTGATGCCTTTTACAAAAAGGAGTGTTTGTGAAGGGATGTTATGAAAGGGTGCTGTAACTACTCGGCACGGGGGGGCACTACTCGGCACGGGGGGGCACTGTCACTAGTTGGCATAGTGAGTCACGAGTCGGCACATTGAGTTACCATCACAAGTCGGCATAGTGAGTCACCAGTCGACACCTCCTGGTTCTTTGTCTTAGCCTTGTAAAAAGCCTCATTCTTCAAGCATTACACCTTTTAAACTTGATATTTGCTAAGAAACATTTCAAAATTAAAAAAAAAAGTTAAATGCACCAATTTACAATGAAATGAATGCATGCACACACAAAAAAAATTATTATTTCATTATTTTAGTTATACCAATTTGCATCATATCAAATTCCCCCATACTTAAACCTTGCTTGCCCTCAAGCAAGAATAAAAGGGAAAAGAAAAATAAAGAAAGTACTTAGTTTCTTTAAAACAAAATGTAGCGATCTTGACTGAGTTAACTTTAAGTTGTTCAGGGAGTATAGAGCTAATGTGTTGATGAAATAATTTTTAATGCTCAACAATGGTAAAAGGTGATAAGTCTTATAGTATAAGCCTTGAGTTTGTTTATTTATCTCATTCCTATCAAGAACAAAGTTATTAATTATCTAGTCAAGGTCCTAATCATACTTTTCTTAGTCAAAACATCCATGCATTAAGTTAAGAATTCTATAGATTCAAACAACCCTTGGGATATAAGTAAGCACACGCACAAATGCAACTAGTCTTATGGCATTTTTTATCACATATTTTGCTATATTATTTTATACTAGTGAAATCATATACATCTTTTGAATTGAATGCGACTAAGGACCAAACTCATCTGCACACAACTTACTCAATATACACATTCACTAGTGACACTATACATATCTTTCGAATTGAATGCGACTAAGGAGCAAACTCATTCGCACACAACTTACTTAATATGCATAGTATTTAAGCAAGGAGTTCTCTTCTCTTTTCTCTTCTTTTATATATATATATATATATATATATATATATATATATATATATATATATTCCTTTTAGTGTCCTCATCCATTATTGACTAAATGCATTACTCATATTATGGCTAAAGTTTCCTTTAGGCAATTCAACCCAATAGAATTCAAAGACCTAACTTATCTCAATTTTGACATTTACGCATAACTAGAAAGTTGACTAGGTAATTAGAAACCTTAGAAGTAATAAGATTGAGATAAAAAGACAAAGACATGACAAATACTACAAAAGACTTAAAGATTTTACCAATTGGGCAATTTCAAAAATCAAAAACTTTTTTAAAATAGAGTAACTCCAAAACTTAAAAGAAAACCTGATGAAGATATAAATGAGTAAAAATATGGAGAAACTAAGTAATGAGCATTAAAGTTTTAAAATTTTGGAACTTTTTGATGCAAATGGTAAAAACTAGACTAACAAGACAAACATGCAAAACAGACAATCATTAGATGGAAAGCAATGAAAACAAAATCCTAATTCTATTCCTCTCCCATACTTAAACTTCACATTGCCCTCAATTTGAATCCTAAATATAAAGGAAAGAAAAGAAGCACTCCTTCAATTTGTGGATGGAGATGGAGGAGACTGGATGTTATAGCAGGATTAGTCAAAGAATTGTTTCATCTTATACTCCATCTTATATTGGCGGCGATCAATTTGGCGGTTCCAAGTCTCGATGTCATTCAATTGGCATTGCATTATCTGTTGATTCTCCAAAAGTTGCTCTAAAAGTTGTGTCTCCCTATTTGATGAGCCACTTGCACCACTTGGCTCATTCAAGGATAGAGGAAGAGTGTGAGCAGGTTGCTCCTCATGGTGAGTTTCTTCTTCACTAGATTGTTCCTCCCTAACATTTTCTTCATCTAATTGGTCAGTTTCATCTTGTGCTAACCCTCTCCAACATAATCGAGATCTTGCCTGAATTAAGTTAAAAGAAGCATCCACTACTTCACCTCTTATAAAAGCATGCTTAGTAAAATAAGAACACTTAACAACATGGTGAAAATCATCAAGGTTAATATTAAGAGATTTAGTAATGATTGTAACAACATGACTATGAGTGAGTGGAGCATCTTTACGGGCTACATAAGTTAAAAGTTGATCAAAAATCCAATAAGTCCAACACACTTGCTTTTAGTATGAATACACCACATTAGAAATAATTCTTATGTAGAAACCCTATTAAATTCAGACTTATGAAAAACAACACAAGCAAGAATTTTGTGCAATAACCAGAATTTCAAATCTTTAATAAACATTGCCTTACCCTTCTTAGGTTGAAAAGGGGATTGCAAATCAGTCAAAAAGGTCCAGAATTCATTCACACTAAAAGACTTTGGAGGATCACACATACCATCTTTCTTAAAGCCAAAAACCTTATGCATGAAAGAATATGTAAATTGGTGTTTCTTCCCTAACAATCGAAATTCAAGTATATGAGAATCATTTGGGTTCACTTCCAAAGATGTATAGAATTTTGTAATTAACTCAACATAAGTATATGCATACATAGAAAAAAATTTCTTAAGCCTACAATTAGTCAATAATTAATTCAAAGAGTCATACATATCTATATCATTAAGGAGAGATGAAGGAATATACTTACAACCATTGATGCCCCTAATCTTAAGGATTGTGAATCTATCACCTTCTTCATGGGAAAGGATGGGGAACCTAGCTTTGTAAATAGTGGCCAGATTTTCCTCCTCTTGCTCCTCATCATGTTGTCTTGAAGAAGTAGAAGCTTTGGACTTACCCATAGTAGAGAATGTATTTGGTTTGAATGGGAAAAGAAAATTTCGTGGATGAGGAAGGATAGATGGCTAGAAAGGAAAGAAGAAGATAGTAGGGAGAGTTGGGTGTTAAAAGAAAATAAAATGTTGGGTGTTAAATGAGGAGAAGGTAACGTGTGGAGTTTTAGAAGAGAATTGGCTGTAAGAGATGAAAAGGCATGACATGTATTGGGAAAGGATGTAACTTTTCAGGTTTTGGAAATTGAAATTATGAATTGAAAAGTAGAATCATGTGAAAGATATAAGAGAGGGAAAGGAAAATAGAATATGAAGTAAAGAAATATTAATTAAAAACTAGGGTTAGGGTTAAAAAAAATAAAAAATAAAAGAAATAAATAAATAAATAAACAAATAAACAACTAAAAATAGAAAAATTGGTGGAAGGAAGAGGAAGCATGACTCGGCATCATTGGGACGAGTCGGCACTTCCTGGTTTTGTCACGACTCGGCACCATTGGTGCCAACTCGGCACAACCCAATTCTATTTTTTTTGAATAAATAATTAACTTATGTGTATTAAAAAAAATGTATTATAGAAGATTTAGATTGAATTATAAAATATTATAATATAAGAAAGAAAATAAATTATAAAATAAAGTAAAATAAATTTAAAGAAAAATACCAAAGGTAAATATTAAAAATATGTAAACAATACCTTGCTATATTTAATGGTCTATAGCTTGACCTAACCTTTTCCAAATTAAGGTGTAGATAGGGGAATTGAACTCCTTTGTTCAAATACATCATCAATAAAATATGGCTTGGGACGATGGCCATTAACCTTGAAGATTTCTCCCTTATCGTTGATAATTTCGATGGTTCTGTAAGGATGAACTTTGACAATTTTAAAAAGACCAGACCATCTTGATTTTAATTTGCTTAGAAATAACCTTAATCTTGAGTTGTAAAGTAAGACAAGTTCACCTTTATGAAAGTCTCTATTAAGGATGTTCTTGTCATGCCATAGCTTTGTACGATCCTTATACAACCTTGCATTCTCATATGCATTCAACCTCAATTCCTCTAATTCATTGAGTTGCAGCAGCCTTTTCTTTCCTTCCTTCTTCATGTCAAAATTCAATGCCCTTGTTGCCCAATAGGCCTTACGTTCAAGTTCTACAGGCAAGTGGCAAGACTTACCATAAATTAACTGATATGGTGTAAGGCTGATCGGGGTCTTAAAGGCTGTCCTATATGTCCATAGGGCATCATCCAACTTCAATGCCCAATCCTTCCTAGAAGAAGAAACCGTCTTTTCCAAAATCCATTTGATCTCTCGATTGCTTACCTCGACTTGCCCACTTGTTTGTGGGTGGTATGGAGTAGCGATTTTGTGGGTAACTCCATACTTCTTTAGGAGACTTTCTATAACTTGATTGCAAAAATGGGAATCCCCATCACTAATTAATGCCTTTGGAATACCAAACCTTTGAAAGATTACCTTTTTAAGCATTTTCTTAACCACCTTGGCATCATTGGTGATGGTAGGTACTAACTCAACCCATTTGGATACATAATCCACCATTACCAAAATATACTTGTAGCTAAGAGAACTAGGGAAAGCACCCATAAAGTCCATATCCCAAACATCAAAGAGTTCCACTTCAAGAATACCATTTAGAGGCATCTCATTCCTTCTAGAGATGTTAACTATCCATTGGCATTTATCACATGTAAGCATGAAGTCCCTAGCATCCTTAAATAGCGTAGGCCACCAAAAACCACATTAAAGTACCTTGGAGGCTATTTTTGATGTACCATGGTGTCCGCCCACATTCAATGAATGACAATGCCTCAATACGTCTTGGATTTCATCTTGAGGAATACATCTTCTTATTAGCCCATCTGCACATCTTTTGCAAAGCAAAGGTTCTTCCCAATAATAGAATTTACTGTCATGTAAGAATTTCTTCCTTTGTCTATAATCCATACCATAGGGAAAAACACCACTTACTAAAAAGTTGGCTATGTCAGCAAACCATGGAATTTTTTTGATATAACACTAAGCAAATGCTCACCATGGAAAGTTTCATTTATTGATACCCCATCATCATGTTTCTTTAATCCTTCTTGATCAAGCCTAGATAGATGGTCCACTACAAGGTTTTCACTTCCTTTCTTATCCCTCACTTCCCAATCAAATTCTTAGAGCATTAGAATCCACTGTAAGAGCTTTGGTTTTGCATCCTTTTTACTTAAGAGATATTTTAGGGCAGCATGGTCGGAATAGGCAATTATCTTTTGTCCTACTAAATATGTTCTGAATTTGTCAAATGCATAAACAATAGCAAGTAGTTCTTTCTCCGTGGTGGTGTAGTTGATTTGAGCATCATTAAGTAACTTACTTGCATAGTTGATCACATAAGGCTTACCTTCTTTCCTTTGCCCAAGAACCGCCCCAACCGCAAAGTGACTTGCATAACACATTATTTCAAAAGGTTACTCCCAATTAGGTGGCTATAAAATTGGTGCTGATGTAAGAGCCTTTTTTAATGTTTCAAATGCTTCATTATAAGCATCATCGAACTCAAAAGTGGCCTCTTTTGCAAGCAATTTACATAATGGCTTGCGATATTGGAAAAGTCCTTAATAAACCTTCTGTAGAAGCCACCATGTCCCAAAAAACTTCTTATATCCTTGACACACTTTGATGGTGGCAGATTTGTGATCACCTCTACTTTTGCTCTATCAACTTCAATGCCTCTCCTTGATACCATATGCCCTAATACTATTCCTTCTTGTGCCATAAAATGACACTTCTTCCAGTTGAGTACTAGTCTATGCTCTTTACATCTGTTAAGAACTTTTGAGAGATTTTCTAGACAATTTTCAAATTTAGTTCCATATACACTAAAATCATCCATAAAAACCTCAACACAATCATTTATCAAATCACTAAAAATAGAAAACATACACCTTTGGAACGTTGCAGGCGCATTGCACAAACCAAATGGCATATGTCTAAATGCAAATGTACTGTAAGGGCATGTGAAAGTAGTTTTTACTTGGTCTTCAAGATATATTGGGATTTGATAAAAACCACTAAGACCATATAGATAGCAAAAATAAGAAAAATTTGCTAATTTTTCCAAAACTTGGTCAATGAATGGTAATGGGAAATGGTCTTTCTTAGTTGCGTTGTTCAACCTCCTATAGTCAATGCACATACGCCATCCTATGACAGTTTTGGTGGGTATTAAATCATTTGATTCATTTTTAATAGTGGTCAAGATGCCCTTTTTAGGGACAACCTGAACTGGACTTACCCATTTACTATCACTAATGGAGTATATAATTCCATTATCAAACAATTTAGTGACTTCTTTTCTGACCACTTCTTTAAGGGTTGGATTAAGTCTCCTTTGCCCTTCAATGGAAGGCTTAGCATTGTCTTCTAAATTTATCCTATGCATGCAAATATTTGGGCCAATACCCTTTAGGTCACTCAAAGAATAACCAATGGCATCCTTATGTCTAAGCAACATTTTATGTAAGAGATTAACATTCTCTGAAGACAAAGATGAATTCACAATAAAAGGAAATTTTGACTTAGAATCAAGGAATGCATATTTTAAATTTGATGGCAAAGGCTTGAGTTCAAAACTTGCTTTTTCATTTGAAGAAGGGTTTGGGTCATCATTTCTCTCTAGAGGTTCAAATCTAGAAGGTCAGAAGGAGTGATGATGTGAAGTATTCTCTAAAAGATTTACCTCTTTTTCTTACACTTGGTAAGGGGGCATAGGGCCTTGACTCAGGCATTCATATTTAACCTCATTTGAACATTCATCAATCAAGTCTATAGAGTCAATCCTAATAACTCCTTCCATAGGTGAAGATTTCATCATCTTAAGAACATTAAATTCCATAAATTCGTTATTTACCTCAAAAGTAATCTTACATTTTTTCATGTCGATAATAGCACCTACCATTACTAAGAATGGTCTTATGAACAAGATTGGGATCTCAAGATCTTCCTCCATATCTAGTACAACAAAATCAGCAAGAATAATAAATTTACCCACTTTCATTAGCACATTCTCAAGAATGCCAAGTGGATAAGTAATAGTTTTGTTTGCTATTAAAAGGCACATGTTAGTGGGCTTGAGTTCGCCCAAATCAAGTCTCAAATAGATAGAATAAGGCATTAAGCTAACGCTAGCACCAATATCACAAAGAGCCTTATCAAAATACTTACCTCCAATGATATAAGGGATGGTGAAGCATCCCGGATCTTTTTGCTTAGGTGGGGACTTAGAATACATGGCTTTAGATTCTTTAACCAAAGAAACTAAACCATAATCTTCTAATTTACTTTTATGGGTGACTATATCCTTTAAAAATTTTCCCCATGCTGGCATATCCCTTATAGCATCCATAAATGGAATGGTAATGGTAATATCTTTAAGATACTTACGAAATTTGCCAAATTGTTTATCTAGGTTCCTTATTATGAACCTTTGAGAGAAAGGTAAGGTTTTAAGGTCTACCTTAGGTTCATTAACTTTGGGTGGTATGACATTTTCCTTTTTATTACTACCTAAGTTATCATTAACTTCCTCTCCTTTGTCAACCTCTAACCTTTATTCTTCATCATCTATTATGATATCATTACCCTTATTAGTAGTGTTTTCAACCATTTTTCCACTTCTAAGGGTAATTGCTTGCAAGTTTCTCTTTGTATAAATTCTGGTTGACTAGGTAGCTTGCCTACTAGTTTAGAGTTAGATGAAGAGGTTTGTTGGGCAATTTGGGTTTCTAAAATCCGGTTGTGAGTAACAAGTTGTTCAAGTTTGGAATTAATTTGCTTAAATTGCTCCTTACTTTGTTTATTGATGGAAATTTGTGTTCCAATAAATTACTCCATAAGGGTTTCAAGGTTAGATTTGGGCGGGGTATGGATATAAGGTTGCTTCATAGGAAATCCTAATGGGTTATGTGGTTTGAAATTTTGGTTCTTGGTTGGGTTCAATTGGGAGGATGGGTTAGACCATGAAAAACTAGGGTGGTTCTTCCATTGAGGGTTATAAGTGTTTAAGTTCATAGCCATTCTTTGGTTATATCCCCCTTGCACATAATTTACTTCCTCATTGGAACCAAGACTACATTCGGAATAAAGGTGGAGACCTCCACATAATTCACAAACAACATCAGTATTTTTAATAGAATTAATTTGAGTTTTACTTACCATTTTGGTGAGTGCATCTACCTTTGCTGTTAGTAGGATAATAGTGTCAAGTTCCAAAATACCCCTTGTTTTTGCCATGGTTGTCTCATCTCCCATGTATCCTTGGGATGCAAGTTCTTTAAGTAAAGTGACAGCCTCTCTTGTTGTCTTATCCATCCATTTTTCACCAGATGCCGCATTGACAATGTTCCTATTTTCATTTGTTATGAGGAATCATCCATTCAGGAAATCCATTATGTGGACATTGCCTTTGAAGTTCTTTAAACTTCTCCTAAGATGTATAGATTGTCTCATTTGCATTTTGCTTAAAAATGGTTATCTCATTGCGAAATTTTGTAGTCTTGTGTGGTGGGAAGTACTTTTGAACGAATGCTTGCTTCAATTGATCCCAAGTGGTGATTGATTCACTTGGTAGACTAGCCAACCATAACTAAGCCTTCTCCTTAACTGAGAAAGGGAAAAGCCTCAATCGGACTGCATCATCCAATACTCCATTAATTTTGAAAGTTGCACATACATTTAAGAATGTCAAGATGTGAGCATATGGATCCTCCCCTTGCAAACCACCAAACTGATTGTTTTGCACCATTTGAATGATGCTTGGCTTGATTTCAAAGTTGTTGTTTGCAATGGAAGGAGCCACAATCCCTCCTAAACTGCTTGTGATGTGGGGCATAGCAAAATCACCTAACGTTCGTCTTTCTCTAGCCATTTCGCCAAGGTTGCATTGATCTTCTTCTCTTTGTCTTCGATTCCTATGTAAAGCACGCAAAGTTCGTTCAATTTTTGGATCAATTGGAAGAAAATCATTAGAACTTCTAATACGTCTCATATTTAACTAAACAAGAAAGAAACAAAACAAAAATAAAATCAAAATCAGAAAATAAAAGCCTAAAACAACTTTTCACTATTCTAAATTAATAAAAACTGAAATCAAACTCCCTGGCAATGGTGCCAAAATTTGATGTGGGTCAAATTGTAACCCTAATCCTCAGGATTAAATATAGAGTAATTTGGGTGTCGAACTCAGGGAATTTGAGGAATCTTATATTAATCAAATAGATACTAAGATGGATAGGCACAAAATATTAAAAAGGGATTTATATCTAAACTAAATTCTATTTATTATTATCTTAAATTATGAATAAAGAATGTAAGTTATTAGAATTACAAATCTGGATTGATTTTAGTTATAAGATTTATATGCATGCAAAGATTGAGAACATGACCTAAAGTTTTTAAAAGCAATTCTTATTGTCAATTAAAATTATTTTGATCTAGAGTCTATAAGCATTTTTATGTCATTATAGAGATAGAACAAAACCATTAAATTTATGCCGTTTTCTTTTATCCCCTTAGAGTGGATTGCTTGTCTACAAGTACTATCCTAACCCTTAAGTAACTTTAATTGCTTTTCCACCAAGTTATCCCAACTCTTATTGTGAATAAATTGATTACAAGTTATATATGGTGATCAAGCATACACAACATAATTAAGCACTCAATTGAAATTAAATCTTTCAATGCATATAGAAAATAAAGTAATTAAAATCAAAACTTCATTGCAATTCAAATAACTTAAACTTAGTGTAATTCCATAGTGTTAATGACAAAGTAGTGACAAGAAGGCTAGTAGAATATTATGGAACAAGTTAAAAAGACAAGGGAAAGGAAACTTGATGATGTTTCTTCACTCCTTCTTTAGAAAATTACTTTGTAGAAAGTAGCCCTTGAATGCTTCCTTAAACCTCTTGAAATTTCTTCAATCTTAGACTAATTATACTACTTGAATTTGCACTAAGTATTTATAATTAAAAGCTATCAAAATACTAACTTAACATCCCCTAAAGTGAGGCTAAACACATGTATTTATAGGCCTCAAGGTGTCCCAAGTGATGCCTTTTACAAAAGGGAGTGTTTGTGAAGGGATGTCATGAAAGGGTGCTGTAACTACTCGACACAGGGCGGCATGACTAGGTACTGAAGGTCACTGTCACTAGTTGGCACAGTGAGTCATGAGTCGGCACACTGAGTTACTATCACGAGTCGGCACCTCCTAGTTCTTTGTCTTAGCCTTGCAAAAAGTTTCCTTCTTCAAGCATTACACCCTTTAAACTTGATATTTGCTAAGAAACATTTCAAAATTTCAAAAAAAAGTTAAATGCACCAATTTACAATGAAATGAATGCATGCACACACAAAATAAATTATTATTTCATTAGTTTAGTTATACCAATTTGCATCATATCAATAAACAACAGTGTGATTCCATAAAGAATGTAAGGTAAAGCAACAATTATAAAGGCTCTTTTCTTATCATTAAATAGTTTATAATAGTTTCAGACCAATTGTCCATTGGCAACCCAAGCTTAACAAAGAAGTCATATAATTATAATTTATGATAGAAAGGAACTTGATTTTCAAGAATCTCAAAGGTTCACATATCATGATAACTTGTACTTGTAACATGAACATAATGTCTACGCACCTTATAGTTCCTTAGCTCCTAATGCTCATAGGCCTCACACTTCTAGCAATCCCCAAGCTCTAATATAACATTATAATTCAATACTTAGCATTGGCTTAATATCATGCTATTCTATCCCATGCACAAATAACATTCATATATACTTGGAGTTGCACTTAGAAGTGCATTCATCACTTACACATAATATATTGACTTTTAAGTCCTGCACACTCTGCCTTTTTCAGCTCATATGAATTCATATAATATTTCATATCAAGACTTTTCTAAAGCCAAACATAACAAATCATAATCTTAATATTAATTTAATTTAACTTACAACTTAGTACACTGAATACTTTCCATATATATCAACTTAACTAGTAAACCCTAGAAGAGTCAAGCTTTTCTCCTTTAGGCCAAATTATACAATCAATTCCATAGGCAAATTAGGATCATTAAGTCATAATAAACATATCATAAAACCCAATTTACATGCTACTTAGCTATGTACACATATTAGCCAAACATGTCAATTAGGGTTCTGGATACCCTAGGTATAGGCCAAACCACTCTAGGAATTTTCTAGAGTTACTCCTTCAATCATCATGCAGTTAAATCATGTACTATTCATATACACATATCAATAATCACTAAAATGAATTTTATAAAAATTATAGGCCTTGGGATCAAAATCCCAACCTAGGTTTTTTTCTCATTTTTCATACTTTTCGATCATTACAGTAATATATAAGCACATGATTTAAACCAATATTTTTCATGTGAACATAACATCAGTTTAGGATAGTAGAACACACAAATTGTGTGCACCCCACCCCTCCCCCCCCCCCCCCCCCCCCACAATTTCAATTTTTAGGTTTTAGGGTTCACCTTTGATGGATTTGAGAAGAAAGAGATGTGGTTATAATTGGAAATCAATTTCTCCTTCTAAGACAAGCCTAGGTTGAATATGATAAAGAGAATATTAGAAAATCTATAGCCCCGTATGAATTACTCATGATTAGTTTTCATAAAATTCAAAAATTAACTTGAAAGAAAAGGAAAACTTAGAAAGAAGATCACAAAATCATAAAGTTTGGAGGCTCCTTGTGATTTTTGGCCAAGAGAGGATTTTTGAGAGAAAAATTCTGTAAAACCTAATGAGAAATAGAATAAAGTCTATCAATTACAAGGGGAGCTGAATATTAGTTTGGCATTAGGGTTTTGGATGCAAAATTACAAGATTACCATTAATGAGCTATGTTAGGAGTGCTTAGGTGTCTTGGGCTTTTAGTAAATTAGATTTTTAATCCAATTTATAGGCTGATTAAAATATATTAAAAATAAAATATTTTGCTTATTATTTTCATTAAAATTCTCCTAAAAATATTTAACTTAGAATATTCTAGAAATGCTCATAAAAATTGTTTTATGCTTAAAAATTACTTTGTGCATGAAAATTCACTTTATATGTATTAAATAATTAATGCATATGCACTTCACATAAATCACCTATTTCATGTTCATAATTCATATTATGCATACTAGGACTAGTCTAGCATGCCACTTGCTCATAAATCACATAGCACATGAAATTTCATGATAACACACACTTTGTCATAATAGTTCTAAAATCAAGCAATTTGTGATGAAACTCCTAGCAAGGGTATGGGTTGTTACATTCGCTCCCTTTAAAAGAAATTTATCCTCCAATTTAGATACTTACTCATATGTTCTTAAAAAGTTGGGGATGCTTTTGTCGCATCCCTTCCTCAACTTCCCAAGTACACTCATTCATTCCATGATTATGCCAGTGGACTTTAATCATAGGTATCTCCTAATTTCTTAATCTTTTCACTTGTCGATTCACTATGGCTATTAGTATCTCTTCATAAGATAATTGCTTGTCTATTGCAATATCTGGTGGTGGCAAAACATGGGATGGATCCGACATGTACTTCCTTAACATCGAGATGTGAAATACTGGGTGTACACATGCCAGAGTTGGGGGGTAAGGCAAGTCTATAAGAAACTTCCCTAACCTTATCTAAGATCTCAAAAGGACTGATGAAATGAGACGATAGCTTTCCTTTCTACCAAACCTTATGACACTTTTCATTAGAGAAACCTTTAAGAAAATGTGATATCCTAAAGCAAAATGGACGTCCTTTCTCTTGGGATCTGCAAAGCTCTTTTATTGAAGAAAGGTCATTTTCAGCCAATCTTGTATCAATGGTACCCTAATGGTAGTTTCCTTAAGTAATTCTGGCATCTCCATGTATTTGTCTCCAAGCTTGACCCATCATATTAGAGAATGACATTTCCTTCTATACAAGGCTTCGTATGGTGCCATGCCGATGGATGAATCGTAACTATTATTATAAGCAAATTTGATCAAAGGTAGGTACTCATCCCAGCTACCACCAAAATCTAGGACATACATTCTTAACATGTCTTCTAATGTTTGAATTGTCCCTTCAGACTGCCCATCCATTTGAGGATGAAATGCGATATTGAAGTCCAATTGTGTTCCCAATGCTTCTTGCAACTTTTGCCAAAACCTCGAGGTGAACTGAGTGCCTTGGTCGGATATGATGGACATTGATATTTTGTGTAGTCTCATAATATCATCTATATACAACTATGCATACTGGGCTATAGAGTATGTGGTCTTAACTTCTAGAAAATGGGCAAACTTTGTTAGTCGATCTACTATAACCCATATAGAGTCATATCTTTTAGAGGTCCTAGGTAAACTAACCACAAAATCTATCGTGATACACTCCCACTTCCACTCAGGTAGCTTAATCTCCTGTAGCAGTCCAGAGGGTCTATGATGTTCATACTTGATTTATTGGCAAGTTAGGCAAGACGCCACAAATTTAGCCTCGTCCTTCTTCAGTCTAGGCCACTAATAATTTGCTCTTACATCATGATGTATCTTAGTAGTTCCTAGATGAGTAAACCAAGGTGTCTGGTATGCTTCTTTCAATATCTTCTCCTTTAATCCATTCACATCAGGCACACATACCCTCTTGCCATACTTTAGAATCCCATCAATTACTTTGAACTTAGGGTTCTTTCCTTTCTCAATCTCATCCCTTAACTTAACCCAGTGCGAATCTTTATCTAGTGAAGTCTTTATCTCCTCCAATAACTTTGACTTCACTTAAAAATATGCTAATGGAGCTGGTGATTCTCCAATCTCTAGCCTCATGCCCTGGCTAAATAGTCCTCTTAACTCTTTTACAATAGGTCTTTTATGCATGGCCATATAGGCTAGGCTTCCTATAGATTTTTGGCTCAAGGCATTTGCCACAATGTTTACCTTTTTGAGATGGTAAAGAATCTGGCAATTGTAGTCCTTAAGTAGTTCAACCCATCTCCTTCGCCTCAAGTTGAGGTCTCTTTGGCTCAAGATATACTGGAGAATCTTATGATCTGTATAGATCTCGCACTTTATTCCATACATGTAATGTCTCTAAATCTTTAGAGCAAACACTATTGCAGCCAATTCTAAGTCATAAGTAAGGTAATTCACTTTATGCTTCTTAAGTTACCACGATACATAGGCAACGACCTTACCATTTTGCATCAGGATACACCCAAGCTTATTCTTGAGGCATCATAGCGGACCAAGAACCCTTTTTCACCTTTTAGTAAAGCCATAATTGGAGTCGATATCAAGCACTTCTTGAACTTTTGAAAACTCTCTTCACAAGAGTCCTCTCAATTAAACTTAACCCATTTCCTAGTCAACTTGGTCAATGATGATGCTACCTTAGAGAAGTCTTATACAAATCTGTAGTACTAGCCAGCCATACCCAAGAAACTCCAAACTTCAGAAACCATTGTAGGTCATGACCAATTGGCTACCACTTCAACTTTCTTAGGATTAATTTGAATTCCTTTTTTCCTTATAACATGCCTAAGAAAATTGATAGATTCCATCCAAAACTCACACTAAGATAACTTTATGTAGAGTTGGTGATCATTTAACATCTGCAACATGATCTTTAGATGCTCTTCATGTTCCTCTTTACTATTAGAGTAAATCAGGATGTCATCGATGAAAATGATCACAAATTTGTCATGAAATGGCTTGAACACAAGGTTCATCAAGTCTATGGAAGCAGCTGAAGCATTTGTCAGACCAAACAATAGGACTGTGAACTCATAGTGACCAAATATTGTACGGAAAGCAGTCTTGTAGATGTCTTCTCCATGGATCTTCAGCTGATGATAACCAAACCTCAAGTCAATATTGGAGAAGTGACTAACTCCTTGAAGTTGATCAAATAGATCATCTATCCTTGGCCAAGGATACTTGTTCTTCACGGTGACTTATTTACCTAATGGTAATCTATGCACATACGAAATGAGTAGTCTTTCTTTTTCACAAATAGCACTAGAGCGCCCTATGGTGAGCTACTTTGTCTAATAAAACCCTTGTTGAGTAGATTGTGCAGTTGTGTCTTTAACTCTTTCAACTCTACCAGTGCCATATGATATGGTGGTATTGATATGGGTTGCTTACCTAATAGCAGTTTGATGTTGAACTCGATCTCGTGATTTAATGTTATTCTAGATAGGTCTTCTGGAAAGACATTTATAAACTCATCTACCACTGGTATGCTCTTGCCATAAACAATGGCTTCCTTGTTGATATTGACTATATGAGGTAAATATGCTTGACACCCTTTCTTTAACATCCTTCTAGCTCCCAAAGCTAATATCAAACCTAGGGAGTTCTCATTGATATCTCCTTAATATACAAACTTTCCCTTATCTATGGTTCAAAATTCTACTTACTTCTCTCTATAGTCAATACGAGCTCTATAAAATCGGTCTTTAATATTCCTCTCATACTAGTACCATGCCTTCTTCTTGAGTTAGATCCTACCAACTCAATCACTTGATCGTCAAAGCAGGATAATCGACTAACTAGCTTGTCCATCTCATCCAAAAATTCATATGGTCATCACCCTCCTCACCACAAAAAAGTAGGTGGTTGTAACTTCTTGAATTTCAGAATGATCATTCCCTCATCATGTAGCCACTTCCTTTCCTTCTGTGCAGGTGCCACTACTGTAGGAGGTAGAACTCCATTCTTCTCTTGTGCTGGCAGTGCTTCCCTCCTTTGAGCTTGTAACTCATCTAATTCTTTGCACAAGTCCCTCCTCTCTTCTCACATAACTTAAACCTCTTGTGAAGAGGCTTGCTCATTAAAGCCCATGGTCGGTACTATTGAGTTAGACCTCTCTCTTGACCTCATAGGTGCAAAGGTAGCATTTGAAGTGGTGTCCAATACTACATTCTCATCAGCCCTAATAGTTTAAGTAGTTGTGTGGACCTTCTTCTCAGGTGGCATTCTGCTTGTGAACCCTTAAAATTGCACCTCTAGTGGACCGTCTTTTAGTTACGAACCCATAGGATCAAACTGAGCTCGAATAGAAACTAAAACAGGCCCGAAATGGACAAAAATAGGTCAAACCACACGGGAGGCACGCCTACCGTGCCGCCTAGAGGGTGGCACGCATTTTGTGCCATCGACAGGCCGGCACTCTTGCTGTGTAGTCGTGGGTGGCACTAAATTGATGCTTGCAGACAGGCGGCATGCCTGCCATGCTGCCCAGATGGCCGGCGCATTGCCGGTGTTGCCAGCGACGCGCCGACACCGCCGTCCGTACTGTCGAAACCCACTCTAGCAGCTCTATAAATAGAGCCTCCTCCAAGCTCATTTAGCATGATTTCCAACACTTTCCAACACACTAAAATGATTTCCAAGGCATTCAAATGCAATCTAAGAGATTTCAAAGCAGTTGAGACATATTTCAAGGCATAAATTCTCTTATATTAACACACTTATTGCTTCTAGATCTAGATTCCAAGTTTCCTTTGAATTCAAGGTGGAGTTGAGATCCGGAGCAAAGCTCGTTCCATTCATCAGAAAACCAAGAAAAGCAAAGGTATAATCCCTCTTTATTTTCAAAATTCTAAATTTAGATCTAGAATTCTCTTTAGGTCTAAAACTAAAAAGATCTAAAATTTATTAATTTAAGAATTAGAATTCAATTAATAAACAAATCAACACCTTTTTATAACCCCTCTTTCGCAAGAAGGGAGAACTACATAGGGGTTGATTCCTATTCGATAGGATACGCAGGCTGCTATTTTGAAGGGCATCAACTCCAAAATCTTTTTAATCAATATTTCACTTATTTTATTTATTTATTTATTTACTTTTTATTTTGGTTTATTCATATTAATCTTTTGTTTATAATTTTATATTGGTTTAGTTGGGGAATGTGTGCTTTTCCTAGTACTCATAAGGGCTAGAGGAAAGATCCCCTTTATTTCAATTATTTTTGATATTGTAATAATTAAGTAGATTTTATATTGCTTATTTATTGTCATTCCATCACATTATATATATATATATATATATATATATATATATATATATATATATATATATATATATATATATATATATATATATATATATATATATATATATATATATATATATATATATATATATATATCTGTTTCATTCATCATTATATTTCTGTTCATGCATACACAAAAATTCATTTTTAAGAGTTATTTTGCATTTTTAGCTAAACTAAAGAAAATAATATTTTCTTAATTGTGTAATTTCTAAAACTTGATCCCCGAGCCCTCCTTGGTCACTCGCGGATTGGTGCATCTTTTCCATTGGGATAAATCAAATCATTTTTGGAGTCAATCATGTTGGGTTTTCTTTAATTTTCTCAATTAAAATTAATAAATTAAAGTGGCGACTCCCTTTCATAACTTTCAAATTACAAAAATCAATTTTCTGAACTCACAGTGAGTTTCAATCATGGAGTTTCTCCCGAAGAGCATTTTGATCCCTCGGTGGATCGGATCGGTGCTCGGGCGAGGCCTCACAGTTGGTGATTCCACCAAAGACAAAAAAATCTTTTTCAAATAAAAGATAACATGGATTACTTTTGGTATAATACCAAGTTTGGCTTTAAACACAAAATAACTCTTTCATGCATCACTACATCAGACTCCTTGTCCAAAAACCCTAGCTTCCTAGGAAAACAAAGGATAGAAAGTAACATCGAGTGGGCAGCCTTCCTTAGGTCTATTTGTCGATAGTGAAATCATCAAGCCCATGACGTATCCTCTAATCCTTTTAGAGGTGTAATGAGTATGCATGTACCATTGGACCCATGCAAGGCTCCTTGTCTCACATGTGGTTAGGTATATCACATCTCTAGTGTGATGGGTTCCCTTCAAACCTCCTTAATCCTTTCATGTAATGACTCATAGAACCTTTCCTTTAGGATTGTATGTACCATAATGCTGAAACTTGGTATGTCATTATCATGAAACCTTTTCCATTCATGCATACATGCATGCATGCATAAACCTTACAAAGTTGGAGAGTTTTAATCTCACTCAAACACTGCTAGTCTCAATCATAAACCTATGTCAACCCATGGTCCCAATCAAGAGCTAACATATTCCATGATCTTTATTCCATACCTAAGCTAGAAACTAACCTAGCTTTATCTCTCTATCCTAAAGGTTGATAAGATGTCTGTTGCTGGAGACGAGACCACTACCACCAGAGCTGATGAGATCTTTGATGAGCTTTTTGCCAAACTCTTTGAACACCAAGAGACCATCATGAAGAGGCAAGAGGCCCTTTTTTAAGATATGCTGAAAGCCCAAAGAAGGGCTATCATGGAGAATGTCCGTGCCATATTGGAACAGACCTCCCTGGCTCAAAACCCCACTGACCTGAAATCACTCAAATTTGACCCAAAACCCACCTTTTATCCTGTCTATGGATTGACTTCCAGAGTTGAATCCAGAGACAAAACCTGCAAACACCAACATCATCCCACCATTACCTATCCCATCACCTGAGTTCCTCAAAAATAACTCACCAATAAATGCCACTTTTGCCTTCACTTCCCAACCCGCAGATCCTTTCCTAGGGAAGGAAGTTAATCCTGAGATAAAGGCCTGCATGGAGAAGATGGAGTGTATGGAAAAGATATTATTAGGAATGAAAAAGAAAGAGGATATGGTTGATACGGAATCCTTAAGCTTGTTCCCTAATACAAGGGTTCCTCCCAAATTCAAGATGCTTGAGTTTGACAAGTTTGATGGGACTACCTACCCCAAGACCCACCTCAAAGTATATGTGGGAGCCATGCATTTGTTGGGTGTGGATAATCAACTCCTAGCCCAATTATTTCAATAGTCACTAACCGGTACAGTGGTAAAGTGGTTTGTAGACTTGGATGTTGCAAAGAAATGGACCTGGGATGACATCTGCAATATTTTTGTTCAACAATATCATTACAACATCGAGGTTGATGTGACCAGAAAAGACCTTGAGACCACCAAGCAGTATGCTAAGGAATCCTTCTCCTCGTTCCTTATGAGGTGGAGGAAGAAGGCTTCTCAGATGGTAAACTGACCTCCTGAAAGTGAACAAATTGACATAGTTATCAAGAATCTTCTGCCAGTTTACCAAGAGAGGTTACAGACTCAATACTTGCCTTCCTTCAAGGCCCTTATTGTCACGGTTTCAAAAATTGAAGACTTGATTCAAAGTGGTCAGATCAAAGAAGAGATTGCATCAGGGTCAAGATATAAGAAGCTCACTCATCAGGGTAATGTCACTTCCTCAACAAATCAAAAGGGGGGGGGGGAAGTTAATGCTCTGACTATTAAGAAGCCTATCCAAATTGAAAGGAGACAGTTCTCTGATCTTGGGGGTGTGCCTATGAGTATTATCCTTCAAAAGCTGCTTGAGGGAAACATGGTGAAACTCCTTGAGCCAAAACCAGTCCCCAATCCACTTCCCAAAAATTATAACCCATATGAGAGGTGTGATTATCATCAAGGACCTGGGCACAAAACAAATGCGTGCAAGGCCTTTAGACACAGAATTCAGGACCTTATTGACTCCAATGACCTGATTTCACCAAAAGCCTGACCCAACATCAACACCAACCCTTTACCTAACCACACAGTCAATGCTATAAATAATCACGAGGGAGTTGACCCCATCTCCTTGATAGAGTCAAATCCCAGTTATTGCTGTGTCCTGGACCTCACTAACCTAGTTGAGGAGATTGATGCCATCACCAAAAGTGGCAGAATCATCTAGAACCAACCAAGCCCAAACACTCAACCGACCCAACCAATACCTACACCTGCCGACAAATTGAAAGGGATTCTTGAACCAGATGAAGATCCCATTCTTAAACAACTTAAGAAAACACAAGCCAACATCTCAATTTGGAGTTTGATCCAGTCTTCATATCCTCACCGCCAAGCTCTTTGCAAGGCACTGAATCAATGCCAAGCTTCAATTGACATCACACCCGAGAACCTTGTTGCTTCTATTACCTCTGCTGCTAAAGGGGTGTCCATCACTTTTGGAGAAACTGACATTCTAGAAGGAGATCCTAACCACAATAATGCCCTTTACATCATAGTGGTAACACGGGGAAAGACTGTGCCAATGGTTCTTATTGATAATGGTTCAGCCTTAAATGTATGCCCTCTGAAAGTAGCAAGCTGCTTGGGATTGGAGGTTATTGATTTTACCCCTTCGGAACAGATCGTAAGGGCATATGACAATACCAAGAGGGAAGTCCTTGGGGTAGCTATCATCGATGTAACTATTGGGCCAACATCTTTCACCATACCATTTCAAGCGATTGATGTACCTTCTTGCTTTAACCTACTACTTGGGAGGCCCTGGATCCACCAAGCAAAGGCTATCCCTTCCTCTCTACACCAGAAAGTCAAGTTCCCTTTTAGAAATGGGGTCGTGACTATAAAAGGGGACATGCATGGAAGACCAGACATTCCAAGCTTTGTTCCAATTCTCAAAATTCAGCCTGAGCTATCTTCCTACTCACTTTCAGGTTTGTCCTTCATTCAGTATATTGAGGGTGAAGAGGATAAAGAATTCATTCCCTTTGATTTTGACCCCTTCGGGAATATTGCTATTGCTAACATGTTTCACAAAATGAATTACTTTCTTGGTCTAGGTTTGGGAAGAAGCTAACAGGGCTTGAAGTCTTTCCTAGACTATCCAGTTGCAACACCACCATTTGGGCTAGGGTATGAGCCCACTGATGAGGATCTAGAAGAAATGGAAAATCGGGCCAAAGACAGAATAGCTACCCTTAAAAGAGTTGAGGTTTATGACTGGCCCATGCGCCCTTACTTCAAAACTCTAAATGGCTATTTTGTAAAGGAAGGTGACACAGTTCCTTACTGTAACTTTCCTGAGCCTTGGGCTTGCCCCATTACCGGAAAACTGATCCCCGGGTTTGAAATCTTTTATGATGTCAGGCTTGAGATAGAAGACTGTGAACCAATCTACATGCTCAGTCAGGATTGGGAAGAGAACATAGAGGCTAGTTTTTTTTTGATGAAGTGCCCATGCTCACTGTTGAGGAGGAGAAAACTGACCCTTCCACCTTAATCTAGCCTACCAAGACCGAGCTGCAAAACTAGTCCTTTGAGGATAGCCCCTTCGATCCATCCGAACCAGAATCTAAACCAGAATCCATTCCCAAATCAGAGTCTCAGTCTGAGATAGACTCATCTTCTAAATCTGAGTCTGTCTCTTCTATTTCTGTTGTTGATAATGTAATTGACCTTGATGGTCTAACTTTTCAATTTGATGTAAATTGGGACATATCCCCATTTGAAATCAATAAAAATCATACTCTTTCCTCTTACGACTCTGTGTCTCCATTTTTTTTTTTATGTTCCAACTTTTAAATCTGACTTAAATGAGACATCAAGTAAAAATGAAATAAATGAAATAAAAGATGGCACAATTAAAAAGCCCATCAATGTTGGCACTTATGACATACAAAAAATTACATTCATTGCATCTGCATGCATAAACAGGGATCACATTGAAAAGATGATCAGAGAATTTCAAGACTGTTTTGCATGGCAACCAAAAGACATGACAGGGTTGGATCTAGCATAGCAGTTCATAAAATCCCAGTCTACCCAGGTGCTAAGCCCATCAAGCAGAAATTGAGAAGACTTAAGACAGAATGGTTTTTACCAATCAAAAAAGAAATTGCCAAGCTACTGGACCACAACTTCATTAAGCCTATCAATTATCCAACATGGCTTGCTAACATTGTGCCGGTTCCCAAGAAAGATGGCAAAGTCAGAATGTGTATGGATTACAGGGATCTGAATAAAGCCTGTCCTAAGGATGATTTTCCCTTGCCTCACATTGATCTATTGGTAGACCGCATGGCAGGTTCTGAATTAGTTTCCTTAACCGACCTGGCTGCAGGGTATAATCAGATAATGGTTCATCCTCTTGACAAAGAGAAGACACCTTTCATTACCAAATGAGGCATCTATTGCTACCAGGTTATGCCATTTAGGCTTAAAAATGCCGGGGCAACATACCAAAGGATGGCAACTACCATCTTCCATGACATGATGCACAAAAGAAATTGAAGTTTATATTAATGACATGGTAATCAAAGGCACTACTGTTGAAGAACATTCAGAGGCACTAAGGCGATTCTTCCTTAGACTTTGCCAATACAATCTCAAGCTCAATCCTGTCAAATGTGTCTTCAGAGCCTCATTTGGAGTATTCCTGGGCCACATGGTCAGCAAGAAGGGTATAGAAGTGGACCCTGCTAAATCAAAGGCAATTTTGGAAATGCCACCTCCAAAAACAGAAAAGGAAATCAGAGGTTTCCTTGGATGGCTACAATACATTAGTTGATTCATCAATTAGTTGGCTGATATATGTGGTCCCATCTTCAAGCTACTTAGAAAAGGAGCCTCCAAGCAGTGGAATGATGACTGTCAAAAAGCTTTTGACCAGATCAAGCAGTACTTACTAAACCCACTAGTTCTACAGCCACCAAGGTTTGGAAAGCCTTTGTTGCTTTATCTATCAGTAACCGATGAAGCAATAAGGGCAATGCTTGCCCAAAATGCTCCTGAATCCAGCAAAGAAAATGCCATATATTAGTTGAGCAAAAGGATGCTGTCTCATGAGCTTAAGTACAGTTTTATAGAAAAATTTTGTCTTGCTTTGGTATGGGTCTGCCACAAGCTGCAACACTACCTTTGCTCCTTTACAATTCATATTCTTGCTAACAAGAGCCCTTTGAAATTCCTTACGAAGAAGTCGGTTCTTGACAGTAAGATGGCAAGGTGGATGGTTATATTAGCTGCATATGATCTAAAATATGTACAGCAAAAAGCAGTTAAGGGTAGTATAGTGGCTGATCAGTTAGCTGCAGCTCCAGTAGATGATCATTAGGTTAACCCTGAATTTCTTGATGAAGACATCCTGACAATTGACAGTGAAGTATGGAAGCTCTACTTTGATGGGGCATCTAACAACAAAGGGTATGGTGCCGGCATTGTGTTCATTACACCAAGTGGGGAAAACCTACCTATAGCCATCAAACTAAACTTCGAGGTAACAAATAATGAAGCAGAGTATGAGGCATGCATCTGTGGTCTTGAGGCAGCAATAAGGCTCATAATCAAATGCCTTGAGATTTATAGGGATTCAAACCTGATAGTTTCCCAAGCCTTAGGGAAGTGGAAGATCAGAGAAGAGCATTTGGTTCCTTACCATAAAAGCTTAAATGAACTAGCAGCCAGTTTCCATGAACTGTCTTTCCTTTATCTTCCAAGGATGAAGAACAGATTTGCTGATGCTTTGGCAACACTCGCTTCAATGCTTGATATAGCGATGGCTTTATAATCAAACCTGTTACCATTGAAGTTATGCATAAGCTAGGTTGTGTAGCTCATTGTTTGAATATTCAAGCGGCTGACAGCAAACTATGGTTTTGGGATATCTTCAATTACATCAAGAATGGACTATACCCTGAAGGGGCCTCTAAAACAGAGAAAAGGACTTTAAGACAGTTGTCTAAGAGTTTCATTCAAAACAGGGAAGTACTCTACAAAAAGGTTTGGGATAACATCCATCTGAGATGTGTCACTGAAGCAGAAGCCCAACAGATCATGGAACAGATGCATGGTGGCAACGAAGGTCCACATATGAACGAAATTGCTCTAAACTGCAAGATCATGAATCAAGGTTACTTTTGGCTTACTATGAACCAAGACTGTGCAAGGTATGTTCAGAAATGCCATAAGTGTTAGATGTACGCTAAACTTCAGAAGAAACCTCCTGTACCTTTATCTCCTATCACCATGCCTTGGCCATTTGCAACTTGGGGCCTAGATGTTATTGGCAAGATAAGCCCGAAGTCTTCTGGCAAGCATGAATTCATTCTAGTGGCTATCAATTATTTCTCCAAGTGGGTTGAAACTGCACCTTATCAGATATTGGACTCCAAACAAGTAGCCCAGTTTATTCGTACCAACATCCTTTGTAGGTACAGGGTCCCTTTTGAGATCATCACTGATAATAGATCTCACTTCCAAAAGGAGGTTGCTCTGCTATTAAAGAAGGAGAAAATTCAACACCACAGGTCTTCTCCGTATAGACCTCAAACAAACGGCGCAGTTGAAGCCGCAAACAAGACTCTTAAGAGTATATTGCAAAAAATGGCTAATAACCATAAGGATTGGCACCTACATTTTCCATATGCCTTGTGGGGATACAGAACAATAGTACGTACTCCTACTGGTGCTACACCTTACTCCTTGGTATATGGGATGGAAGCTGTCCTACCAATCGAGGTAGAAGTCAAGTCAGCTCTCATTCTGAGGGAGAGTCAATTGGACGAAGTGGAATGAGCGAAAGGCTACCAAACCAACTTCTTGCCATCGATGAAAAGAGAATGGATGCCTTATATCAGATGCAAGGTTATCAACAGAAACTGGCTTGACAAGTCGATAAGAGAGTCAGGGACAAAGGATTACAAGAGGGTCACCTTGTCTTGAAAGAAATAAGAGCACCTGTTCATGATCCAAGGGGAAAATTTAGACCAAACTGGAGTGGTCCGTTTGTGATTAAGAAAATCTTATTTGGAGGAGCAACAATCCTGACAGACTTGGATGGCATAGAATTTGCTAGCCCATGCAACCTGGATCAACTCAAGAGATACTTTACATAAGCATCCTTGTAATTCATGCATAGCATTTGCAATCATTGTAAAATCATGCTCAGCATTCACATCTTTCCTCAAAAGTCAGAACTACGTAGACCTGATTCTCTATAAAGAGGAAAAAGAATAAAAATCATGAATCATTGTAAGGAGATACGTAAGCAGCCCATGCGAGTTCGGTCCAATTCATCAATAAAATTTTCATTTTCACATTCACACGGCTCTTAATTGTGTCACAGAAAAATGAAATGAAAAACAAGCTCACTAAGTTGAAAACCCGAAAGGGCGGCTTAGGCAAAAGTTAGAGTAATAAAAAGAGATGAAAAAATGAATGATGTCTTATTTTATCTCATTTAAACTTTGGAACATTAAAAGAAAATAAAGACATAGTCAAAATTTGTCCTAAACTAAAAATGATAATCATGATTCTTCCTCTATCTCTTCAAGTATAGCAGCCGTTCTAGCCTTCTCTGAATTTCACGAGTTGGCTATCCACTAGTCAATATACTGCATGGATTTACTGCCTTGGTCAGCAGGACGAATAGCATGAAAACCCCTTACCCATCCATTTCTGACAGCTCGGGCAATAGTTTCAGTAATCAGTACAGATTCAAACAGAGCACCATCAGGGGGCACGCCCTGACTATGTCCCATTTGGCGTATAACCCTAGTAGCTTGGTAAAAGGTCACCATCCTCAACCTTAGCAAGTAGACCATCTTGTAGCCAAAGCTCATGGTCACGAAACTTTTGATCTTGTACCACTCGCACCTCCATAGCAGGTCATCAGAGTCCAACTCCATTAACCATTTTGTCTACTCTTTCTCTGAATTATGTTTAATCACAATGGTTCGAGTTCTATACCATGAAGCAGAATAATCCACCTTGATGGGAGTCCAACTATCCAGAGATGATCTCTCAACTAAATCTAAAAAGTGCAAAAGAGATAAGCATAAAGAAAACACAGAAGGCAGTTGAACTGAAATACAGAAGTCAGAATTTAACCTGAAGAATAATAGGGTTAATTGACCATGGCCCATCAGAAGTGCAAGACCTGTCTAAACTCATGATGGTCTCAGCTAGCACTATAGCTATAATAGATCTCCCTTCCTCCATTTGCGAAATTAGCTCAGTGACTCTAGCATCCCCCCAACTAGTAGGGCTTACAGAAATGTATCTGGCAGTCAGACAGAAGGATAGAGCCCACATCCTCAAATGAAACCACCCATCATTCTCAAAATCCTTAGGATCATGGAATTCTGCTATCACAATAGTCAGATCAACCCAGTCATCCATTACCATGGGACTAGCAACCTCTGTACTTAAGTTAAAAAGTCCCTTGAAGGAGTTGAAATATTCTACTTTCTCAACAGGAGTAGCCAGCATAGCTTCTACATCAGATCCGAGCAGTACAGAAAACTCCTCAAATGTAGGACACATCTCTTCCATAGATGCCCCAAATTTGAAGACATGAACAATTGGATCCTAAAAGCGCAAGCAGGCACGCAGAAATTCCCAATCAATCTTTATACCTCTTAGGGTGGGCATAGCACTTACCCCATACCTTCCCAGGTTAATTCTTTGCACTTTGGTAAGGTTCTTGCACCATAAGAACATTGCATGGTTGAAATAGGGCTCCATTGTGAGGAATAAAAAATAAATGAAATTGATGGAGAGCAAAAAGTGATTGAAAATGACTTTTAGAGGCATAAAAATTGAGAGTACGGACTGGGAAATTGACAAAAACTATTTAAATAGGCAAATTATGGCCTGCCAGACCTACTGCCGATGACACAGTAATCGTGCCGCCCAGTAAGGCAGCACACCAGACGTGCCGCTACGGAGGCGGCATGCTCAGGCGGCGGCACGACAACTGTGCTGCCCACCTCTCCTCTGCCTTCTTGTGCCTCTTTTCCTCAAAACAGTTTTTACATGATTTCTCAAGATTTCGAGCTTGAAATAATTCATTTTTCTCAAAATCGAGCAGAAAATGAGAGAAAAATGTAAGGAATAGTGCAATGGAATCCCTATTCAGCCGAATATCTACATTCATATCATGTACCCATCTCATTCAAAACATGCATAAAGTCATACATATCATACATCCAAAATGTCACATGAGCGTAAAAGTGCATATATTCAAAATATCATGCATACATCCATCATCCTCCCTACATGTATACATGAAAAAGAAAAAGCTGACAAAACAGGTCTCTAGCAACTGTGCCTGGGTCTGCGGCATCCTCGCCTAGACATATCATGCTCGTGACTATCCTCTGACATATCCCTATCATGCAGAAAAGAGGTCAAAGCAAATGCATATTGGCCCAAGAGATCGTAGTGATAGTGAACAAACTCCATGGGAACCTGGAAAAAAAAGGAAAATATATGAGAATCACTACAAGACAGACAGACAAGGGCTAAAAGTCCCAGCTATGCAAAATGTTTACCTCTGTAACAGTCTCAGGGATAGTAGGGAAGAAGGCTGGATGATCATCAGGAAGATGGTAACATTGTGATCGGCCGTCACAAGAAAAATAATCCAGATGAGCTGGCAAATGGACAAGACCAGCAGGCAAGGGAACTGGATCAGTCGGATCTCCCACTGAAGCATCTGGAGCTGGAGTTGGAACTGAAGCTGAGCCACTAGCCCCTGAAGGGCCAATCCCAGAAGGATCAGCTGCAAAACCTAAATGACCATCCATAACACTTGAAGGTCCAACCCTAGGACCTATGCTACCAACTGGAATAGTACTGCCAGCCCGTGGAGAGAAGAAGCTCCCAACTCTGGAGGGAGGACCTCGAGAAGATGCTAAGCTAGATCCCCTATGTGACGGTCCCCACAATCTATCCAAGGGAGGTGTCCCCTGCATCAGGGATGTCTCGCAGAAGTCATCATAGTCTAGATCAAGCAATAGGAAATCCAGACAGGAAACTCTAGTAGCCTAATCATCCTCTCCCAAGATAGCTAGCCCAAACCTTATGTCTGCCAGAGGGGACTGTGGCATAGCTCTCTCTCCTGTAACTTGTGCCCTTACTCTCTCTCCTAAGTAGAACATCCTTAAAGGCTCACAGCGGAGCAAGAGTCAACAAGAGGACAAGCCTATGCTAGGCCTGATCTGGTCAGGAATCCACTCTTCGAACCTGATAAATGGCGACCATCTCACTTGCAAATGAATTGTAATATTCAACAGTAGAAGATAAATAGTAAGATTCGGGTTAAGATCAACAAAGAAATACCTGGTCTACGGTCACAGTAGCAAAAAACTATCTGCACTAATCAAATGTTCACACCATGAAGGAAGGTCTATTGGATGCCCTCCAAATGTGTCCGTAGGGGGGTCAATAGCAGTAGGCTCTCTCAGTGATAGAGCCAGCATCGGAAAGTGCTTATAAGCCCAGTACTGCAGGAAATAGAATTTTATCAGTCGCTAGGTAGAGATCAGATAACAGAATACCAGAGTGTAATACTCACCTCGAGCACAATGGAGGTGCCACCATGGCCGTAAAGCGTGCCACACAAAATGCTACATAGCTTATGATACATAGCACAAAGGGCTACACCTCCCCAGTCAAACTCCCCAATCTCATCCAGATTCTCCAAGGATCGTAGGATATTCAAATTTATGCAGTCCTTGTTGTTATGCAGGAAAGTATAGCACAAGATAATCAAGGCACAAAATCTAACACCCTGATCAACACTATACTAACCAGGAGTCTGACCCACGGTCATTAAGGCCTGATGAAGCCAAGAGCATGGGATATTAAGGTTCCCACGAGGGGGATCATCCCCAATCAGAGCAATCATCTCTACAAAAGAGCACTCGATCCATGAAGAATAAAACTCAAGAGGACGAGATCTGAAATGCATACCAGTAAGCATGCTCCACGCGAAGGGAGTGATTGTCATCTCATTGCAGGAAAGGTGGAATGTGTTTGTAGTATCCCACCAATGCTCTGCCAGTGCCTAGACCACAATGGTGTTAGCTGGCTACTTGACATCCAGCTCCAGCCACCCGAGCAAGCCAGATGGCTCGAGGTATAGACGGATAGCCTCCTGATTATTCAGATAAATATAGACCAGCTCCATGACACTACGGCCACCCCTGGGCCTCAATTGTGATCTCTGTAATTTTTTGTAAAAAAAATTTATTATTATTAATAATTATCAGAATTCTTACTGACTATACAGGAAAAGGAAAGCATACCTTAAGAGATCCAGTGAAGCTGACGTGGTAATCTGGCTCCTTCAGCAATGTCTCTAGGTCCTGAGCACCCACTGTCGGCTGATTGAAGATTTCCATATTGAGAAAATAAAAAAGAGAGAAAAAGAAAATTTTTTAGAGAGAAGTAAAGCTAGAGAGAGAGAGAGAGAAGAGAAGAGAGAGAGTGAAAATGTGAATATGAGGGAATGTGAGGGAAATGAAGGTTTATATAGAAGTAGAGGTGGGCCCCCCATAACATCTTTTTACTTTTTTGATTCACATGTCCAATTCACGTGGTTTTACCATAATGGACTCATTTTAAATCAGAATTTAGTTTCGTCTGAAGCAATGAATCTGCATGATTTTTATCCATCTCCCGAAATAGACGGGGTCTCGATCAGAGTTCAGAATCTCCTGAAATTATAGAAAAGCTAAAAATTCAAAAATAGCTTAAAAATTGGAAAACAGTCCAAACAGAGTCAGAATAGCTAGAAATCAAACATAAAGCTCTTGCACAACTCCCAATACTGAAAGGGATATTCAAAATGCTTAAAATGACATCTTAAGCCTTTCGGTTCACACTTATCAGAATCAGCCTCTGTTTGGCCAAATCAGATAAGGGGGGCAGCTGTGAGCCCTCAAAATTGCACCTCCAATAGACCGCCTTTCAGTTACGAACTCACATAATTAAATTGAGATCGAATCAGAACTGAAATGGGCCCGAAATGGACGAAAATGGGTCAAACCGCACGGGAGGCATGCCTGCTGTGCCGACCAAAAGGCGGTACACATTTCATGCCGCCGATAGGTCGGCACTCTTGTCGTGCTGCCGTGGGTGGCACTAAATTGATGCCGGCAGACAGGTGGCACACCTGCCGTGTCGCTTGGATGGCAGGCGCGTCTCCGGTGCCACCTGTGCCGCTAGCGATGCGTCAACGCCGTCGTCTGTACTGCCGGAACTCCCTCTAGCAGCTCTATAAATAGAGCCTCCTCCAATCTCATTTGGCATAATTTCCAATGCTTTCCAACATACTAAAATGATTTCTAAGGCATTCAAACGCAATCCAAGAGATTTCAAAGCAGTTGAGACATATTTTAAGGCATAAATTCTCTTATATTAATACACTTGTTGCTTCTAGATCCAGATTCCAAGTTTCCTTTGAATTCAAGGTGGAGTTGAGATCTGGAGCAAAGCTCATTCCATTCGTCAGAAAACCAAGAAAAGCAATGGTATAATCCCTCTTTATTTTCAAAATTCTAAATTCAGATATAAAATTCTCTTTAGGTCTAAAACTGAAAGGATCTAAAATTTATTAATTTAAGAATTAGAATTAAGTTAATAAACAAATCAACACCTTTTTATAACCCCTCCTTTGCAAGAAGGGAGAACTGCATGGGGTTTAATTCCTAATCGATAAGATACGCAGGCTGCCATTCTGAAGGGCATCAACTCCAAAATCTTTTAAATCAATATTTCACTTATTTATTTTATTTATTTATTTACATTTTATTTTGGTTTATTCATATTAATATTTTGTTTATAATTTTATATTGGTTTAGTTGGGGAATGTGTGCTTTTCTTAGTACCCATAAGGGCTAGAGGAAAGATCCCCTTTATTTCAATTATTTTTGATATTGTAATAACTTAGTAGATTTTATCTTGCTTATTTATTGTCATTCCATATATATATATATATATATATATATATATATATATATATATATATATATATATATATATATATATATATATATATATATATATATATATATATATATATATATATATATATCTGTTTCATTCATCATTATATTCCTATTCATGCATACACAAAAATTCATTTTTAAGAGTTATTTTGGATTTTTAGCCAAACTAAAGAAAATAATATTTTCGTAATTGTGTAATTACCAAAACCTGATCCCCAAGCCCTCCTTGGTCACTCGCGGATTGGTGCATCTTTTCCATTGGGATAAATCAAATTATTTTTGGAGTCAATCATGTTGGGTTTTCTTTAATTTTTCCAATTAAAATAAATAAATTAAAGTGGCGACTCCCTTTCACAACTTTTAAATTATAAAAATTAATTTTCTGAACTCACAGGGAGTTCCAATCGTGGAGTTTCTCCCGAAGAGCATTTCAATCCCTTGGCGGATCGGATCGGTGCTCAGGCGAGGCCTCACACTACTATAACAAATAAGGATATTTAGTGCTAACTCCCTTCAATTTAACCCTACTATCAAATTATCATACTTACCATGCACTTAACATAAGCACACATCATAAAGTATCACATCATAGGGCATATATTACACAGCGTATATCGTATATCATGGCATGTATGATGTATCATTATCATATAACACATAACTTATAGCTTAATGAACTCCCCTATCATATAAAAGTCAATCATCTCATAAGCAATAGGAAAAAATAAACCCAAGCCAAATAGCTAAGTAGTCATATAACATATGATAAAAGTCCTATGCCATTAGGCTAATAGTTACTAACTACTAGCTTGAGTCTCAGTTGTGTCCCTCATCAAGGCAAACATTGGGTAGATTCTAGGATCAAATAAGCAAATGATCATTAGGAGGTAATTGAGAGCAATATGACCAATGTCACCACATCGATAGCAAAGGAGGTCTCTATACAACTTGCGACTAGTCGAAGATAAGGATCTAGATGGTCAATAACGAATAAGAGACCATGTAGAGCTAATATGCCCATCCTTACCACAAATCCTATAGGAATCTCTAGGTGTGTAGTCCCCCATCTGCTCAACAAATCTAGCCTTACTCTATTACATGTCCTCTCTCAAAGCATGTATTAGGGACCTCGGATGTTAATTTTCCTTCATCAGGTCTGAGCAGTCTCTTTCCAACCTCTGAATCTTACTCTAAATCCAATCATAACCTAGACACTCCATGAGGTTCTCCTTATCAGGAGTTTTCTCCCTCTTAAAGTGGATCACATGCACAACTTTCTCAAACTTCTCTAGCCAAGTCCTCTAGCACTAGATATGAGGTGCTTTAGGTCGGGGTCCTCTAGTAGGGGTACTCTTTTTGGTCATCTGATAAGTGAATCATAAGGCACATAGGACAGTAATAAGGAGTACTATAGCTTATTAGGATTTCACGAAATATACTAGAGATAGACTGTAATTAACATGAAAGGAAAATTCCTATGCTTCAGGATTATACTTAATCAACCTAATAAACAAATAAGTCTAAACTAGACTTAAAACTATAGCTCTGATACCAACTTTGTCGCATCCCAACTTTTGAGATATAATGGTCTTAGAACATGGGGAGACATAAGGTCACCCATGCCTATAGAACCCTCTCATGCACAGATAAACACTGCCTAGAATCCTACCAAAATCTCATGCATTAACTTAAATGACCAATAATAAAGGAAATCCTTAACTAGTGGAAGAATAGTTTAAAAATACTTTAAGTACAATCTATAAGAAAAAGAACAATTAAGACTCCAAATTAATCATCAAATAAATAATGTTCTAAACAAAAACTCTCAGAGCATTTAAGAGTGACTCTTGCATATCATAGTATGTAAATAGACTTGGACAAGGAAATCTCCCAAGTGGAGTAGATTGCTTTATCTATCACTTTGCCTCCTCATAATGCTCACTTGAAATCATACAAGAAAAGGGGTAAGATAGATGATCTCAATGAGTAAACAATACAACTTGTATAATAACTCATATTCCTTTAGAAAGGGGTTCATAGTTCATAGTTCATAGTTTGCGATTTAGCAAGTTTCATAGAAATCAAACTTGTAACTTGTAGAGTGATGGCTTTTGCCTTATTCACTCAAGCATGTAAGGGAGAGGTGGCATCATACCAAATTTCAACTCCTAACTTTTAAAGAAGCGTGAAGCTTATTAGGCTTCATGGCTAAAATTACCCCTTCTAGCTAAGATGGATACACTACCCTTATCCATTGGGTAAAAACTATGTGCACATGTTTTGATGATTTCCCACATTAGCACAAGGATTTCTACATATAAAGGTTCATAGGTACCATAGCCAAAGCTAATAGCAATCACTTGTAACAATAGCATTGAAGAATGCAATCACATATACAATAGTAGCAATAGAAGTTTAGCTTATTGAACAAAAGATAAACAACAGTGTGGTTCTAGAAAGAATGTAAGGTAAAGCAATAATTACAAAGGCTCTTTTCTTATCATTGAATAGTCAATAATAGTCTTAGACCAATTATCCTTTGGCAACCCAAGCTTAACAAAGAAATCATATAATTATAATTTATGATAAAAAGGAACTCGAGTTTCAAGAATCTCAAAGGTTCACATATCATGATAACTTGTACTTGTAACATGAACATAATGTTTACTCATCTTGTTGTTCTTTAGCTCCTAATGCTCGTGATCCTTGCACTTCTAACAATCCCTAAGCTTTAACATAAAATTACAATTCAATACTTAGCTTATTTGGTTAATTGATTCCATTATCCATGACATACATGAGAGGTTAGGGGGATTCATATCTAGGTAGCTTTATCCTTGTTTACATCTATCAATCATCTCATTGTTTTAGTTTAGTTTAGTTTATTTAATTTTTAATTATCTTTTGATTGATTTTTCACTACACAATAGTTGAAGTTTATGCTAATACTTATAAACCATCCTCGTGGGAAACAATACTCACTCATCACTTTATTACTTGATAATAACCTGTGCACTTGCAGTCTGTTAGTGTGCATTTTGGCACAATCCCTATGCTATCCCATAACTACCCCATGCACATATAACATTCACATATACTTAGAGTTGCACTTAGAAGTGCACTCATCACTTGTGTATAATATATTGACTTTTAAGTCCTGCACACTCTGCCTTTTTAAGCTCACATGAATTCACATAATAGTTCATATCCAGACTTTTCTAAAGCCAAACACAAGAAATCATAATCTTAATATCAATTTAATTTAACTTCCAACTTGGTACACTTAACACTTTCCATATATATCAACTTAACTAGTAAACCCTAGAAGAGTCATGCTTGTCTCCTTTAGGCCGAATTATACAATCAATCCCATAGGCAAATTAGGATCATTAATTCATAATTAACACATCATAAAACCCAATTCACATGCCACTTAACCATGTACACATATTATCCAAACATGTCAATTAGGGTTTTGGAAACCCTAGGTATAGGCCAGAACACTCTAGGAATTTTCTAGAGTTACTCCTTCAATCATCATGCAATTAAATCATGTACTATTCATATATACATATCAACAATCACTAAAATGAATCTTACACAAATTATAGGCCTTGGGATCAAAATCCCAACCTTGGCTGAACCACCATGACCATAGGAAACCTTAGGTTTTTTCTTATTTTTCTTACTTTTCAATCATTATAGTAATATGTAAATGCATGATTTAAACCAATATTTTTTTTATGTAAACATAACAAAAATCTATTTAGGATAGTAAAATACAAATCAGCCCTCATTTCCCCCCTAATGCATATATGCATGAAAATTCTAACTTTTAGGTTTTAGGGTTCACCTTTCATGGATTTGAGAAGAAAGAGATATGTTCACAGTTGGAAATCAGTTTCTTCTTCCAAGGCAAGCCTAGGTAGAGTATGATAAAGAGAAAATTAGAAAATATATAGCCCCATATGGATTAGTCATTATTAGTTTTCATAAAATTCAAAAATTAACTTGAAAGAAAAAGAAAACTTACAAAGAAGATCGCAAAATCACAAAGTTTGGAGGCATCTTGTGATTTTCGGCCAAGAGAGGATTTTTAAGAGAAAAATTCTATAAAACCTAATGAGAAACAGAATGGAGGCTGCCAATTACAAGGGGAAGATGAATATTAGCTTGGAATTAGGGTTTTGGGTGCAAAATTACAATTTTGCCATTAATGAGTTAGGTTATGAGTGTTTAGGTGTCTTGGGCTTTTGGTAAATTAGATTTTTAATCCAATTTATGGGCTGATTAAAATGTAGTGAAAATAAAATATTTTCCTTCTTCTTTTTATTAAAATTCCTCCAAAAATATTTAATTTAACATATTTTAGAAATTCTCATAAAAATTGTTTTATGATTAAAAATTATTTTGTGCATGAAAATTTACTTTATATGCATTAAATTAATTAATGCATATGCACTTCATACAAATCACCTATTTCATGTTCATAATTCCTATTATGCATATTAGGACTAGTTTAGTATGTCACTTGCTCATAAATCATATAGCATAGGAAATTTCATGAAAACATATACTTTGTCATAATAGTTCTAAAATCAAGCAATTTGTCACGAAACACCTAGCAAGGATAAGGGTTGTTACACAATCCCCTTCCCTTTTTTTTTTTTTTAATGTAAATATTTTTATTTATATTTTTTCTAAAGAAATTTGTGGTTTTCCTAGAATTCCATAAGAGCTAAAGAAGGTATCTCATTTTTTTAATTAATGTAATCAATCAATTATTTTGGAGTAAATGAGTGACTATGTGATTTTCTTAGAACCCATAAGGGTTAGAGAAGATACTCTCCTTTACTTATGGATGTTTAATTTTCTTTTAATTTTTCATGCATTCATAATTATGTCATGCTTATGTATTTTAATCACAATTTGCACTTGCCATCCATGAAATAAATTTCTTAAAGTCAAATTAAACTTAAGAGCTAAATCGAGATTATTTAAAAACCAAAAATCTAGTTCTTGAATACTCTTTAGTTTTGAGACTAATGCACTTTTTCTTTGGAATAAAATTAGAGTTCATTTGGATTTTCTCCTTAATATTTTTTCAATTAAATAAAATTAAGGTGGTGACTCCAAAATATTTTCAAAATCAACCTATTTGAGTTCAAAGGCTCTAATGTGAGTTCGAATCTGAATGAGCATTTTGATCCCCTCTTAATGGATCAGACTGATGCTCAAGCGAGTCCTCACAGAGGCCTCAAAATGTGATGGAAGCAACTAAGCTAAAGGACTTGGGGAAGAACAAGATGAATCAACCTATCACTATGTTGAGGTCGAAGAGCTTATAGATGGGGTTAAGGAGCTCTTTTAGATTGAAAAGCATATGAACTAAAGGAGGGCATTGAGCAGACTATTCATGTCATGAAAGATTTGTTTTTTGAGGCTGTAAATAATGACAAGTATGTCATCAAGAACATTGATTTTTAATTTGAAAATGAAATGAAATTTTTTATTTTATTTATTTGTCCATTTTTTCCTAGTGGGAGCATTCATGGAGTAGATCAATTCATGCACATTTACGATATCAATGCATCTAATTTATATGAATTTATTTTAAGCACATATAAGGTCCCAAAACCATTATAACTGGACCTAAATGTTACTAATGAATTTTGGGAAGGAATGAGAGACCTGCTTACTAAAAAAACAAGAGGCTTCCACATTGGGCTATGGAGATATGCCAAGAATTGACAAACTAATATCTGAGCACATTATTCCACTTTATCTAAGATCAAAACTAGTGAAGTAGAAGCTACGACTACTCATACCAAAATGGACTAATTTGATCAAGGATGAAATTGCAAAGCAGATAAGTGTAGGGTTCTATAAAGTGGTTGATTATCCATAATGGTTAGCCAATATAGTTTTGGTGCCTAAGAAAGATGGTCGAGTTAGAATGTGTATAGACTTTAGGGATTTAGAACAAGACTTCCCTAAAAGATGACTTTCCTTTGTCGTATATTAATGTCCTTGTTGATAGTGCTACAATGATGAAGTGGTACTGAATTTGTGATGGGTTCATAAGATATAATCAAGTTTTCATAGCTACATTAGATAAGGCAAACATTGCTTTCTTACTTAGTGGAGCACCTTTTACTATTGAGTAATGCCATTTTGGTTAAAGAAGGCTAGAGTAACAACTTATTAGTGGATAAATGCTACTTTTATTCCTTAATACTATTCATAAGAAGTTAGAAGTTTACATTAATGATATAGTGGTGAAGTTGGAGACATAAGAGGAACATCTAATAACTTTAGAGAAACTCCTAGATACGGTTATCAAATATAAACTTTGCCTTAACCATAAGAAGTGTGTATTTGGTGTCAATTCTAGAAAAGTTCTTGCTTTTATAGTAGGCTCTAAATGTATTGAGATTCGACTGAGCCCTTTTATACAGTGTATATATATATGTATGTGTGTGTGTGTGTGTGTGTGTGTAAGGGAATTAATGGCACCAAAAATGGAAGCATGGTGGGTAGGGCAAAATTTCAAACATTTAAAAATTTTGCTCCACTGATTGTGGTAGATCCATTACCCAATCAAATTGTTCACCAATTGTGTGCAAAACACAATTGGTGAATATATATATATATATAAAGGGATTAATGGCACTAAAAGCGAAAGCATGATGGGTGGGGCAAAATTTCAAACATTTCAAAATTTTGCTCCACTGATTGTGGTAGGTCCATTACCCAATCAAATTGTTTACCAATTGTGTGCAAAACACATACAAGAAAGAAATAAGAATAAGAAGTATCATATATCTTTCTCCTTAGCTCCCATTTCTTTTAGCTTCCCAAATGTGAAGCCTCTAGCTTGCTCACACTAAGCTTCAGTAAGCAAGGATCAAGAGTTCTTTTGCTTTAGATTTGCTTCAACAATCACTAAGTCTTACTTTTCTCAAAAACAAGAAGAGAAGAAGAAGAAGATGAATCATTGGAGAACACTTTCTTCAATCTCCTTCTCAAGCTCTCTTCTCACTCTCATGTATGTAATAGTAGCCTTTTCTTTTGTTAGTGGAAAAATCTCTATATGTCCACTTGCTTATATAGATTTTTCTCTTCTCTTGCATATATGACGTCCTCTCATAACTCCTAACATCAAATGATAGTTGTTGAGATAATGGGGAACAAACATGAGTTGATTGTCGTATGAATTCATCTTTGTCTCCCACTATATGAGAGAAAAATACAAAGATTCCTAAAAGAGTGAGGAGGTTATCTCTAACCCCTCAACTCTCTCTCTCTTCCATATCTTATATGGACTTGGGCCCTAAATCCATCATATGGATCAAGTTTATTACTAAGCTATATGTATCTTCTACTACATCAAATGTGGTGTGGGCTCCCATCAAATATCCAAACCCAATTAAATTTAGTCCAAAATTATTTCAATTTAGTCCTCACTATTTGTATCACATACAAATCATAACTTAATTGAAATAAACCCTCTATGAATAAACTTCAAGACATGCTATGGTCTTTGTCAATTTAATTACAATCTTAAATCAAATATCATAATAAATTAATTAAACACTTTAATTAATTATTAATATAATTCTATATCTTTGATTACCGAATGCTTTATGGTGTGTGAGTTACTAGGTTCATGGTCTAATTAGCAATGGGACAGAGAAAACTCCTTTTCTCACCTAATGTGAAATCCTCATTTCACACTCAGTCCCATAAGTCATGAGGGATGCCTAGTATAACATATCACGACTATCTAATTAGAAATGAATGTCGGTGAATATATACATGAACATTACATAGACCTTTGATCATAATTATCATGCACTCAAATCCCTCCATTACGAATTCCCAATCTCAGCTAGGGTCATAGATTAGTCAAACACTATACACTTCAATCATATGATCTCATCTCAATTTTGGTTCTCGATAAATTTGACTCCTACTAGAAACTCTTTTCCAATGAATCTCATCCACCTTAGTCAAGGACTTGCATATTAAGAATAATTAGATCTCATAAGATTGCTTCCTTGTTTACCCAAGTTAATGGATTCTTTCTTGGAGATTACTTACCTCTATATATCACTAGTTAGGGCCATAACATGCCATATACCTTTGTGTGAATAGCATTGGTATATAAGTAGTAATAAATCCTAACCACCAATACATTAAGTAATGTATCACCTCAAGTCAAAGGACCATATGCACAATTATAACTTAGATGATGAAATATTGACTAATGGTAAAATCCCATGTATTCATCATCTGATGTCACTGTTCAACTCACTCATCTTTATGAGAGTTCAAATATTATCATGACATCATATATCTGTAGTATGAGACTCACTATCTATATTACTATAAGTATCACATACTTATCATGGATTATAACAGAGGTGATGGTCTTCTAGATTAAAAGTGCTAAGTCAATAATCCTATGACCATGAACAAATTTAAAGTATCTATACAAGAGTGATTTGTCTCTCATATTCTCAACTCTTTGAGAATAGATCCTCTTATAGAATACTTAAGGAACATATATTCATTACAAAATAACAAATTCATTTACAGAACATGTATATTTTATTACCAATTGAGGATTTTATTTACATTTACATAATATGTACATTGTTTTGGGACATACATCACTATATATATATATATATATATATATATATATATATATATATATATATATATATATATATATATATATATATATATATATATATATATATATATATATATATATATATATATGGGTGGGAAAAAACTGAGCAAACTGAAATTTTGAACTGAACTAGACTGAAATACATGTTTAAGTTGGTTTATTTGGTACAATGGTTCAGTTCAGATGGAGGAGTACAAAAATTTTGGTGTTTGGTTTGGTTTCATAAATTTAAGCACTGAACTGACCAAACTAATCGAAGTTTAATAACCCTAATTTTACCTAGGTAAATACTACATCGTTTAAGTTCCCTATATATATTGTTCTTAGCCCACATTGCCCTACCCATTTCACTTTGAAGCTTCTCTATAAATTTTTGATATTCAGAATTCACTTAACCTATCCTCCTCTCTCATCTCTCTCATCTCTCACATCACATGTTCCTCTCTTTCATCTCTTCTCTGAGGCAAACCCTAACCCATGTCCATAGCCTTTATTCTTCACCTCTTTCATTATTAACTCTCATCTTTCTAAGATTTCTCTCAATTAGATTTGGTTGAAGCTTTACCCTAGTATCCCAAACTCATCAAAACGAATCTCTCTCAGTCACTCCCAAATCTTAACCCTAATAGCCTTAAACCTTGATTTAAGTAGACTGAGAGATTTAACCAGGTATTTGGTGGAAGCCCTTTTCTATTTAAATTATTTTGCAGTCTCTGCTCAAGGTGGAAATGAGTTTCTTTTGGAAAAAAAAAAGTTGTTTTTTGTTAGTTTTAGTTATTATTTTTGATGATTTTGTAACTTGATTCGATGTGTTTATAGTTTGCAAGTAAGAAAAAAAATCATCTTTATATCTCTGAGTCTTTGAAACTCATATATGGTGGAAGCCCTTCTCTGAAAATGATTATGAGTCTCTTCTGAAGGTAAATCTTTCAAATTTTTTGAAAATCTTGTGATTTTAAGTATTTTTTTTACTATTTAGTTTGTTTTCTAATTGTTTTCTTGTTTTATGTCTATGCATGTACTGATCTAGTTTTCTAGAACATAGATCTATAAATTTCTAGAGAAACAAAACCTTCGAAAGAGGCACATAATTTATCCATTTTTTTTGTTATTTATTTTGTGTAGATGATTCTCTATTTTATTTTCTAAAAATTATTTTTAAGTTTTTAAAAATATTTTCTAAATTTTTTTATATATTAAGGTTTCATTTTATTTTTATAAATGAAAATATTTTTATCTTTATTTTTAATTTTTATATAGAAAATTATTTTAGCAACAGTTTTGAGTCTGTGCTAATATTATTTTAAATAAAATATATTTTATTTTAATAAAAGGTAATTTTGCTATCTCGTTTAATTTAACTAAGTTGATTATTATTTTGTAATTATTTAGTGTTTACTAACAAATTAATTTTTTAAATTCAATTTTAAGGTTAAGGTTAAGTGACTACTTTTGATTGTGGTACTGTGCTCTATTGCTTTTCTTAAGGTAATCTAAATTTGATTATCTTAATCTTTTTGTTTCTATTATTTTTAAACTATTTTTAATTGTTTAATCTGATTAATCATAATCTCTTACAGATGTCCAATGAAGAAGGCAATGGGACTGGGTCCATTGGCAATAATACCCATGTATCCAGTTCTCCTCCTGGTGGAAGCCCTTCAAATATGGTGGAAGCCCTTCAAATATGGTGGAAGCAAACCAACAAGCAATAGCTTCTACACCATCACAATTAAGTAAAAAAGAAAAAAATAGAGAGTAGATCTCCTGTCTAGGATCCTTTCACTAAAAGTTTTGATAGTGATGGTAAGTTGGTAAGTGCCACTTGTAATTACCATCCTAAGACATATGCTTGTGATACCAAAACCAATGGCACATATAGTTTGAGAAATCACATGCTAACATGTTTGAAAAGTCCTGCTAGTGAAGATGCTAGACAGAAACTGTTATCCCTACAACCTACTAATAATATGAATTTGATTAGGGGAGGGGGTTGAGACAGTAGGTACATTAGGCACTTGGAAGTTTTCTCAGGATGAAATTAAGGATGTTGTTGCTTATATGATCATTGTAGATGAGCTCCCATTTAGCTTTGTAGAAGGGCAGGGGTATAAGTTTCTTAAAAACACAGCATGTCCAATGTTTAAAATTCCTTCTAGAAGGATAGCAAAAAGAGATTATTTAAATAATTTTTTACATGAAAGATCAAATTTAAAAGCTTTGATGAAGTCTCATTGTCTAAGGGTCAGTTTGACTACTGACAAATGGACTAGTATTCAAAAGATAAATTACATGTGTCTTATTGCCCACTTCGTTCATGATGGGTGGAAATTGCATAAGAAAATCCTTTCTTTTATTCTTGTATCTAGCCACGAAGGTGAATATATTAGTAAGGCCATTGAAACTTGCTTGCTTGATTGGGGCCTTATCAACATTTTCACTATTACTGTTGATAATGCAAGTTTAAATGATACTACTGTGGCTTTTTGTCACACCCCACTTTTGAAAATGTGACGGTCCTAAGGCATGGATAACCACAAAGGCACCAACAACCCACAGAACCCATATATATGACAAAACTCAATATAATATCAGTAATAAATACATTAGCCCAAGATCACAACCAGCAACCCAATCATACTTTTCATACACTATTCTCATCATTCATTCTCATTCTCATAGGCAATCCTAGTTTACCATTATCAAATACTTTAGATCACATCAAATACAATATCACCATCTTACACACATGGAGTGTCTAAAAATTTTAAACATTTATTTAAATACAAAAATTATCAAATATCCAACTATTACTTTAACTTGGTAATCCTCAAGGAAAAAATGATTGATTGAGGAGTCAACTTACCACTATCCACAAGACTCTTAAGAATAATCAATCTTCACCTGCAAGAACTGGTAAGTGAAGGTGGTGAGCTTCGGGGAAAGCTCAGTGAGCAAGAATATAATTAACCTTTGGAAAATTTAAAATATAATTCACTATATATTTATTAATAATTCATAAACTTCAAATCCTTATATTAATTCTTTTACTTTACACTATTCTCAATTTTTGAGGAAAATTATACAAAATAGATTTCTATTTTCCACTAACTCTACATTTTTGAAATCTTTTGAATCATAACACTTTGATTATTTCAATAGATCATACGAGATGTATTTTTGGAATAATCAGAGATACTTTACTTTTTGTAATAAATGGATTATAGTATATAAAGTCCACTTATGAAATCAATTAGTAAATTATAATTCTTATCTTCATTAAAATATAATAATCTTTGGTAAAGGTAAAACATATTTGAAGAGTTTTCAACACTGGTGACATATAAATAAGTGTTTAAATTCTTAAGATTCTGGAAATTTCAAACCTTACTATATATGTTCACATATTGAAGTTTCATATTCTTTAAAAGTTAGATAACTTTATACAACATATGTTTAGTTTAAACATATAAATACAGACAGTTGAAAACAATTTATTACATGCATATAATTCTTTAAAAATTTTGTAATTCATTATAAGAAATTAAAATAATAATTCATTATATAAATTTTAAAAAAATTCAAAATTCATATATGATAAGAGTATTAAACTCTTTTGGACAAATATATAAACAATTGTCTCATCGTATGAGTACACATATTATTGAAAACATTTCATATTTAATAAGTTATGAAATCAACAATGTAACATTTTTAATATTTTTTATATCTCAAGGAAAATATATAATTATATTTAAATCTTGTAATTCTTGTAATATTCAAAATACAACTTTACAAAAATTATATAATTATACGATTTTCGAATATTCAAGCAAAACTCATATACATGCATGTAAAAGAATTTTCTAAAATTTAAGAAATCTATAAACAATTAACTTTAATATCAATGACATATATATCAACGATAAATTGTAAATAAATAATTTTAATACATAATGACACATTTCATTTAGATATTGAAATAAAAGTATATCAAATTACTGTTGATATTCATCTAAGAAATATATATATTTTTTACAGAAATCATACATATTTATAATTTAAATATTTTCATCAAATAAACATGTCATTTAAATAAATTATATAAATATTTAGTACTATATATATTTTTAATGACATTAACAAATTAAAGGGATATTACACACACACACACACACATATATATATATCCAACCTGATATAGGACGTATGTAAAAAAGTATATGTAAAGATATCCGATTAGTATTGTAATCTGTGCCCAAGTTAAAAATGAATATTCTCAAATATTCAAATAATTTGAATTTAAATGTTTTAAATAATAATATGGAAATATTTTCCTTATTAATATAATAATATTGACTTTCAAAGTTATAGATATGTATGAATTTATATTTGAATATTGATATTAATATTAATATTTAATTATATTATTATATTGATATTGATAAAGTAAATTTATACTGATATTTGATATTATATATGTGATTTATCAATATTGTTACATGAGTATTTGAAATAGTAAAAAATTATTTCAAATTTAATATTGATATTTGGAATAATTATTTATTACATTCTATATTGATACTTGAAATGATATTAAATTATTTTATTATTACATTAATATTTTTAAGAGAATATTTTATCAAATGAAGTATTGGATTTTAAACTTATTATTTATTTAATTGAGGAATTTTAAATTAGAGAAATTGAAATTTTATTATGAAATGTAGAGATTTGTTTAATTTATATTTAAAATTTTATATTATGATTTATATCATAAT
>CANTUT010000258.1:10000-105000 GCA_947687605.1 Reutealis trisperma | reverse complement strand
GGTGAAAATATTTAAATTAGAAATATGTATGATTTCCATACAAAATATATATGTTTCTTATATGAATATCAACAGTACTTTGATATAATTTTATTTCAATATCTAAATGATATGTGTCATTATATAATAAAATTATTGGGTTACAATTTATCATTGATATATATGTATTGATATTCAAGTTAATTATTTATAGATTTCTTAAATTTTAAAAATTTCTTTTACATGCATGAATATGAACTTTGCTTGACTATTCGAAAATCGTATAATTAGATAATTTTTATAAAGTTGTATTTTGAATATTACAAGAATTACAAGATTTAAATATAATTATATATTTTTCTTGAGATATTAAAAATATTAAAAATGTTACATTATTGATTTCATAACTTATTAAATATAAAATGTTTTCAATAATATGTGTACTTATACGATGAGACAATTGTTTATATATGTGTCCAAAAGAGTTTAATACTTATCATATATGAATTTTGAATTTTTTTAAAGTTTATATAATGAATTATTATTTTAAATTTCTTATAATGAATTATGAAATTTTTAAAGAATTATATGCATGTAATAAATAGTTTTCAGCTGTCTGTATTTATATGTTTAACCTAAACATATGTTGTATAAAGTTGTCTAACTTCTAAAGAATATGAAACTTTATTATGTGAACATATATAGTAAGGTTTGAAATTTCTAGAATCTTATGAATTTAAATACTTATTTATATGCCACTAGTGTTGAAAACTCCTCAAATATGTTTTACCTTTACCAAAGATTATTACATTTGAATGAAGATAAGAATTATAATTTACTAATTGATTTCATATGTGGACTTTATATACTATAATCCATTTACTGCAAAAAGTAAAGTATCTCTGATTATTCCAAAAATACATCTCATATGATCTATTGAAATAATCAAAGTGCTATGATTCAAAAGATTTTGAAAATGTAGAGTTAGTGGAAAATGGAGATCTATTTTGTGTAATTTTCCTCAAATATCGAGAATAGCATAAAGTAAAAGAATTAATATAAGGATTTGAAGTTTATGAATTATTAATAAATATACAGTGAATTATATTTTAAATTTTCCAAAGGTTAATTGTATTCTTGCTCACTGAACTTTCCTCGAAACTCACCCCCTCCACTTACCAGTTTTTACTGGTGAAGATTGAGTGTTCTTAAGAGTCTAGTGGATAGTGGCAAGTTAACTCCTCAAGCAATCATTTCTTTTTTGAGGATTACCAAGTTAAAGTAATAGTTGGATATTTGATAATTATTGTATTTAAATAAATGTTAAAAATTTTTAGACACTCCATGTGTGTAAGATGGTGATATTGTATTTAGTGTGATCTAAAGTATTTGATAAGTATTGTGTTAATGTGTAAATTAAATGGTAAATTGGGATTTCCTATGAGAATGAAAATGAATGATGAGAATAGTGTATGGAAAGTATGATTGGGTTGCAGGTTGTGATCTTAGGCTAATGTATTTGTTACTGATATTATATTGAGTTTCATCATATGTATGGGTTATATGGGTCGTTGGTGCATTTATGGTTACCCATGCCCTACGACCATCACATCTTCAAAAGTGGGTGTGACACTTTTCTTAAGAAAATATTAGTTAATTGGGGTGGAAGTGTAGATAATTTTAAGTATTTACACATGAGGTGTATAGCTCATATACTGAACTTAGTTGTCAATGATGTTTAAAAGAAGTTAATGAATCTATTAAAACATTAGGGATTGCATAAGGTACATTAGGAATTCACCTGCAAGGTTGAGAAAATTCAAAGAAATCTCAACCTTGCTTGATATTCCTTGTAAATCTACTCTTTGTCTTGATGTTCTAACTAGGTGGAACTCCACCCACCTTATGCTTAAAAGTGCATGTGAGTATGAGAAGTCTTTTGAAAGATATGAGGAATATGATTCCTCTATGAGTTTTATTGATTAAGTTCTACAAATATTGTTAATCTTATTGATTAAGCAACTTGTAGAAAAATGTCACATTGTCTAGAGCATTTTTATAATTTGACTGTAAAAGTATCAGGTTCACTGTATGTGACATGCAACATACACTTCTCTGATATCTGAACTTAATTTCTTGCTAAAATAGTTTTTATCTAGTGAGGGTTTAGAGCTGTCTATTCTAGGATAGAACATAAAAAGAAAATATGAAAAATATTAGGAGATCTAGAAAAAATGAACGAATTTGATTTTCTTTGCTAGTGTTTTAGACCCTAAGGAAAAATATGAACTCCTTGGCTATTCATTCAATCAAATGTATGAGTTTGTTTTGGGTGAAGGTTTGTTTAAAAGGGTTAAGGATGAATTGAATACTCTATTTAATGAATGTGTAACCCTAGGAATCCCTCTCAATTAGAATCACAGAGTTCATAATCATCTCAAACCTCCCAATCCAAAATTGATTCTTCTTCTACCATTTCTAGAACATCTTTACTCAAGTCCAAATTTAAACAACATAAATTGGAAATGGGGATAGGTGGGGCCAAACAAAATGAACTATAAATCTACCTTAGTGAGGCAGTACTTAAGGAAGAACATCTTGGCATTTTAAAATGGTGGAAGATTAACTCTGAAAGGTTCCTCGTGCTTTCTCTGGATTCGTTTAAGAGTTCTTTAACTCCTAGAACAATTGAGACTCTACTATGCTATCAGGATTGGCTAAAGAAGTCAAAAGAGCCAAACTTTATTGAGGAATCAATTGATGAGCTGAAAAATCTTGAAACATGTGCAAATATGTTTTTTCTTATTACATTGTTTTAGTTTTTTATTAAATTATTTCTATTCTATATATATTAAATGATATGATGTTATTGTAAAATTACCAAATGTGGGGCTTAGCCATTCTATTGCTGACTCCTAAACAACATAGTTTAGTTTCTATAAAGTCTATTCTACTTCTTCCTTTTCCTTATGTGAAATGACTGTGTTACTTTGGAAGAGCTTGTCATTCACTGATTTGATTAATTCTTTCACTATAAAGATTTGATGATTCATTTTTTTTTGACATATACCCCTAATTTTTGTGCATATCAAGGTTTTATTTTATTTAGTAGCTACTTATTGCTAGTTTTGCACTAGTGTGAACCCTTAATTTTGCACCTTCTAGTATGCATTTGAACCTTAGAAGCACTTAGGCTCAATAAACAAACCTCCAAAAGCTAAAAACTCTCAAATGGAAAAATTGGAAAAATTAAAATGTTTCTTTTTTGACATTTGAACCCTTTTGAGTCATCCAGGACTGAGTAACAAACACAATGCAACTAGAATGGTGTAAAATAGATGAGAAATGAGTGAGAACGGGCGAAAATGGGAAAAATAGTTGAATCAGTATAGTTGCTGCATAGCTCTGCGGCATTGCCACAGAATACTATGCAGTGCTGTAGAGCCTTCTGTGGCACTGCCCCAGAGACTTGTGTGGTAGTTTGAGCGTGTTTCTATTTCTCACATTGGAAATTTGTGCTTCTATGCTTCAGTTCTCCCTCTATATATAGATGGCCTCTCTATACTTCAAAAGACATCAACTGCTAGAGCTTGAAAAGTAAGGCCTTTAAGCAAACCATTTTGCATTTGCTCCTTGCTTCGTAAAGCAAGCTGGGGGGTTTCTCCTTGATTCCTACCTGACTAGTTTAAGGCTTTTTGCCCTCCTGTTCGAGGCAAGGCTCTTGCTTAAGGCTTGTGTCCACCTCCCACTGTCTGAGGTCGGTCACCACCCGCAGTTTGAGGCTATCGACCATCAACTGTCCGAGGCCAACTGCCGCCTGCCATTTGAGGCCAGTCCTCACTAGCCATCTGAGGTAAGCTTCTTCTTCTTTAATTTTCTTTTAGTTTCTTTGCCTCTATTAGTTAGTTAATTAAATTGATTCATCTAGGTTGCTAGCTAGTTAATTCAGTAATCAATTAAATTAATTAATTAACTCAATCCTATCTTAATCAATCAATCAAAATATTATAAAGTGGCTAGGCTAAACTAACCCCTTCGTAAGAAGGGAGAATTGCGTGAGTTCTTATTCCCATTCAAAGGGATATCTAGGCATGCTTGGTTCAAACATTGAATCCAATTAAAACTAACCAACTCTCCCCCTATCACCTTCTTCACTTGCTTTTATTTTGCTTTCTTTTACTTTGATATTAGGTTTAGTTTAGGAAATGTGTGACTTCCTTAGAACCCATAAGGGCTAGACAAAGTATCCCCTATGTTTGGATTTCATTGTAATATTAACTTTCTTTTATTTTAGATTATAAATTGTGTATAAACTTTATAGATTGAATGATCATACATATTATAAATTGTTCATACATTTAATTTGTTCATGAAATATATTTTAAGTCACTCTTATATTCATCGGCCAAACTTATTTTGTTAAAATAAACTGAAAACCTAGTTCCCGAATCCTCTTTAGTTTTGTGGCTAGTGATCTTTTTCCTTTGGGTAATAATTGGAGTCAAACGGATTTTTTCCTTATATTTTCCCAAATAAAAATAAATTAAGGTAGTGACTCTAAGAAATAATTTTCAAACCTATCAAAGATAAGTCCAAGGGCTTCCTCATGAGTTCTTTACCAAATGGGCTTCCTCATGAGTTCTTTACCAAATGAGCATTTTAATTCCCTTTAACAGATCGGACAGGTGCTCAGACGAGGCCTCACAACTAGCGACTCTGCTAAGGAGTGACTTTCTTTTAATAAAAGGAAAAATAAGTGGACTACTAATTGGTTTAAAAAGAGTTTGCCCTTTTGATATGATTGTGACTTTACATGCATCACTTGCATAGGCTCTTTGCCATTCAACCTAGTTTTTGGAAAATAATGAATAGTGAGTAGCATTAAGTGGGTAACCCTCCTTGGGTCTATTCATCGATAGTGAAATCATCCACCCCATAACGAATCCTTTATTCCTTTCAAAGGTGTAACGAGCATGCACGTACTATTGGACCCATGCGAGACTCCTTGACTCACATGTGGTTTAGTATATCGCTGCTCTAGTATGATGGGTACCTTGTACAAGCCATCCTTACCCTTTCATGTAATGAACTTAGATACTAGCCTTAGGTTGTGTGTACCATAATTAAAACCTTGCATCTTTGCATTCTCATGAAATGTTTTCCTCATGCATATCATGCAACCATATTGTATAACAAAATATGCATTCATCTTAAGTCTAGGTTATACCTTGAACTAAAGAAGGGTCATATACTCACTTTTATCCCAACACCTTCACTTCTAAATTTTAAACACTCTCACCTATCCCATTCACCTTTTCCCCCACAAACCTTAAGCCATCACTATAAACCTTACCCCTTTACCTTAGCCTTTAACCTAAACACCAGTACCTAACCCTAAACCTTACCCCATTACTTTAGCCTTCAACCTAAACACCAATACCCTAGCCATGAGCCTAAAACCTCATTTTCTTAGCCTTGACCTCAAACACCACTAACCTTAAACATTATTACCTTAACCTTACCCAAAATGTCTTCACTTTAAATTGTAACCTAAAAACATCTGTATCCTCCTTTTTACCCATACCTTGCCAACCTAGCCACAAGACACTATCGCCCAACATCCTTGGCCCATTACCTTCAAAACCAATCCATTACCCCTAGATTGATAGATGCCTATAGCCAACACTCAAATCATCAAGACACTACCCTAAGCCTAATACCTTTGATATAACATAATACCCTAAACCTAATACCTTTGGCCCAATACACTACCCTAAGTCTAGTGCCTTTGGTTCAACCTGATACCTTAAGCTTGGGACCTTGACCTATGCAACCTTAGGAAATCCTCAAAATTCCAAATGCAATTAGCTTACAACATCAAAAGGAATCTTTTTTCTCAAAAGTTTGCATGCCCATCTTCTTGCTTCTTTCCTAAGTACTTACTTTGTTCTTTAACTTGGTTCACCAGGTACCAATTGTAAGCCTGACTGACATGGAAGCTTTAACCAACCTATTCAAGAAGCAAGAAGAGAACTTTCAAGCTATTCTCATCTTTGCCCTAGATGCTCAATGAGCCAGTTTCAACTGGGCTTTAGCTAGCCAACAATCTAGTTTTAATAATACCATAATCCATCTTACTTCTGCTTTCACTAGTGCTTTGATTTTCCAATGCCAACTTATCATAGATGAAGTGAGTGGAATGTTGAACCAAGCTAAGCCTATCGATGTTGTATCTACCATTGACATGACTCATAATTTTACATCCTCAATCTCAAATGCTAATGCCATTTTAGCCTCAGCCATGCCATCAGTCATAAATACTAACCTTGCCTCTTCTTTGAATCCTTTTTAAAGCAAGGAAAACCCCACCTCTTGTACTATCAAGAGACCTTTAGAGCTCAACATCGATGCACTAGAGCAAACCCCCACAATGGAAAAAAGGTGCAAGAAAAGCAATACCTCCACTCCCCTTACCTCTACTAAATGGAAGGATATTGACACTTACACTCCCCCTTATTGATGTTGAGCGAAAGAGCATAGAGGTAGCTGCCGTAACTAGCAAGCAAACCTTGAAATGTCAAGGAAGGGCTTTCACATATTTGGGAGTTCCATTAGCAGTGGTTTTTAAGAAGGCTCTGGAGGCAAAAATGGTAAAACCCCTGGAACCAAGAGTCCCTCATAATCCCTTACTAAAGAGCTACCACCCCAATGAATATTATGAATATCATCAAGGAGTAGGACACCAAATCAACACATGCAGAGCTTTAAGACATAGAATCCAGGATCTTATTGATAGTGGTGACATCATCCCTCCTAAAATAAAACCCAATTCAACCCCACCTTACCTCAACCCTAAATGGCATAATATGGAAGGATTCAAGTTCAGGTAATCTGACCTATCTGAGATTGAAATCCAAGTCTAAGTTTGAGTCTGTGTCCAAATCTCAAAGTCTAAATTCAAGAATGGATCTGTCAACTTATTTTTCTTTTCGGGTATTTTTCGTTAATCATATTAGTTCGCTTTTTGTTATCTTATAATAAAATTTTTCATTGCAATAAAACATCCACATTTATTTGTGTTTTCTTATTTTAAACATGGATGAGCTTTGAAAAAAAAAAAGAAAAAAAAGAGAAAAAAAATAAAAATAAAAAAAAAGAGAGAGAGAAATGAACAGTCAATTAAATCCACCACAGCTAGCATATATTGAGGTGTTATCAATAATTGCTTTGCCAATTCCTAACTAAAGTAGGTCAAGAAATGGACCTCTCATCAAATATTTAAAGCACAAAATCAAATGATACACCTTAACAAGAGGAAACAAGTTCGTCAAATCTAAAATTCAAAGGTTAAAGTCCCTCAAAGTGAAGAAAAGCAACAAATCATAGTGGAATGTTTTCTCCCAAATTTCATTAATCTAAGCTCGCTAAGTTGAAAAACAAAAAGGACAGCTTAGGCAAAAGTTAGAGCTAAAAAAAGACAAGAAAAAGAGAAAGCACATCCTAGTCATCTTCCTTCGAATCATTCAAAGTTTGTCAAATCATCTTTACTCAATCTATCTCATCTCATATCTTCAAAGTCATCCTTCCTTACTAGCTTGCTCATTTTCTAAAGTAATATTGTCTTCTACGCCCTTATCTCACAGTAAGGGTATGTCTTTCTAGGTTGTCATCATCTTTTGTTAATCCGTCTCGTCATTTAGCTCAAAGAGCTTAAACACAATCTCTCACATTGCTAGTCTGTCATGTTCCTATCTCTCATTGGGAGTATGATCCCTAAGTTGTCTCTTTTCATCAGTCCTTTAGCTGCTCCTTAGGGTACTTCCTTTCATCCAGTTTGTCATCTACATTCAAGCCAATAGAGTGTCACCCTAAATCTCTCTTCAATCTTAAAATGACAAGATTAGCTTGGCTTATTCTTTTCCATGAATCATGCCACAAATAGCAAAATCATACAACCTCCTTGATCCTTTTCAGAATTTCCAACCCACCTTTGAACCATTCCTAAACTTTATAATGTACAAGCCTCGTTGGAAAAATCATACCAACCTTTCAAGCTTAAACATCATAACTCAAGCCTTGTACCACCCTTTTCTTAGCAAAGTCTCATAATCTTCTAAGAGCCAAGCCTATAAGCAGAACTAAAGATTCTAAGTCTTTTAAGACTCATCATCCTTAAAGGCAGTTTTCTCTAGCACAACTAAAATCAAGTAATGTCTTGCAAAGCTTAAAAAAGGCTCGAACCACTCAAAGCCCACCTATTCCATGTTTCATTAGAAAAATCTCATCGTCTTTGAAAAGACCAAGCCTCCTTGGCAAATTACATCACCTATAAAGTCCAATCGAGTCAAAGCCTACCAACCGTATGATGGGCAAGAAAATCTTATGCAACCATGTCAAAGGGCAAACAGATATCCATAAGTCTATGGTGTTTGTATGGCCAAAACCTGTAGTACCATACATGAGATAAAAACAACCATCTTCTAAAAAGGTCCAAAGCACCCTTGTAGAAAAGCCTAAGCTAACAAAGCCTTTTGACCAAAAGCCTTTAAGCCATTACCATGAAGCCTAAACTATAAAGCCTTCACTATGAAGCCCACTCCCTAGGAATCTTCACCTTAAAGCCCAAACCAAAAAGCCTTCACCATGAAACCCAAAAAGCATTCACCATAAAAACCACTCCCAAAAAGCCTTCAATATGAAGCCCAAGCCCAAAAGCCTTCACCTTAAAACCCGAGCCCAACAGCCTTCATCATAAAAACCACTCCTAAGATGCCTTCACCATGAAGCCCATAAAGCATTCACCATAAAAACCACTCTCAAGAAGCCTTCACCATGAAGCCCAAGCCCAAAAGCCTTTACCATGAAACTACTCCCAAAAAGCCTTCACCATGAAGCCTAAGCCCAAAAGCCTTTATCATTAAGTCCAAACTAAGAAGCCTTCTCTATGAAGCCCAAGCCTAAAAGCTTTCACCATAAAGCCTAAACAAAAAATCCTTCATTTATGAAGACCATAATCTCCTCCAAGGCCAAATCTGACCAAGCCTTCCCCAACTAATTTCTTAGCTTGACATTTCCTCTAAGCCAGACCTAACCAAGCCTAAGGCAGAACTTGACCAAGTCATCCAAATAAACTCCCCAAAGGTTATAACTTGACCAAGCCAAAATGCCAGACCTGACTAAGCCTTCCATATAAACTTCTCTGAGGACAAGCCCAATAAGTTGACCTTTCCTAAACCTTCCAACAAATTGACCCTTATAATTAAGCTCTCCAATTCAGCCTCAAACCAAATTTTCTCTAAAGTCAGACCTATCTAAACTGAATAGCTCGATCTTTTCCAAGACCACACCTTACTTGACTTTCTGGAATGACTTTTCCTAGGCTAAATTGATAGCCATTAACCAACCAATCTTATACCTGACATGCCCACTTCACCTCTGAGCTAGCCAATCAACTAAAAACCAAATGACCAAACCACTTTCTTCCATCATTCTAAAGTGGGGGCACCTCCCTTCCAAATATTCACCTTTCTAAAATGGGGGCATTTTGCCCTAAAGGTCAATACTTTTATATTAGGACTAACCCTTCACAGGTTTAAGGTATCAGATCATTACATAATTATATAACACCTTTTGCATTGAATAGGATATGAATCAAAGGCAAATTGTCAAACTCTTGAAGAAAGATAGATCATCAACTCGGTCAATCTAAATCAATCTCTTTTCAAAAAATCAATCTCAAGATAAGTTATTTTACCATTCCTATAAGACAAGATGGGCATCTTTTTGATCCTATCATACAGGATCCTCACTTTTCATTCCTACCACACAGGGTCATTTTCTTTCCTACCAAACAGGATCATCATCATCATTCCTACCAGACAGGATCACCATTTTGTTGATTCCTACCAGATAAGGCCATCTTCTTTTCTACCAGACAGGATTATCATCATCATTCCTACCAGATAAGATCACCACTTCGTCGATTCCTTTCAGACAGGTTCATCTTATTTCCTACCAGACAAGATTACCACTTCGTCGATTTTTACCAGACATGGTCATCTTCTTTCTTACCATATAGGGTCGCCTTCTTTCCAAGATCATCATTCCTACTAGACAAGAACATTGCTTTTAGCTCCTACTAGAAGGGACAATAACCCAATGTTACCAGCCGATAGATCTCCCAAATAAACCATGGGGCATCTTCCCTAAATTCAACCACTCTTTTCACCCAAATGTCTAAATTCTGTCCTAGACAATAAGTTGGTTCCTTTCACCATCTACTAGCCTCAAGTTTATTGTCATCAGAATCGCCTTTTAGATAAAGATAATTCTGATGAGGGAGCAGCTATGAACCCTTAATTTTGCACCTTTTAGTATGTGTTTGAACCTTAGAAGCACTTAGGCTCAATGAACAAACCTCTAGAAGCTGAAAGCTCTCAAATGGGAAAATTGGAAAAATTAAAATTTTTCTTTTTTGACATTTGAACCCTTTTGAGTCATCCGAGACTGAGTAACAATTACAACACAACTAGAATCATGTAAAACGGATGAGAAACGAGCAAGAATGGGCAAAAATGGGAAAAATAGGTGAATTAGTATATTTGCTGCAATGCCGCAGAGCCTTTTACGGCACTACCACAAAGACTTGTGTGGCAATCTGAGCATGTTTCTATTTTCCACATTGTAAATTTATGCCTCTATGCTTTAGTTTTTCCTCTATATATAGATGGCCTCTTTATACTTCAAAAGACATTAACTTCTAGAACTTGAAAAGCAAGGACTTCAAGCAAACCGCTTTGCATTTGCTTCTTGCTTCGCAAAGCGAGTTGGGGGGGTTTCTCCTTGATTCCTACCCGACTAGTTTAAAGCTTTCTGCCTGCCTGTTCGAGGCAAGTCTTTTGCCTAAGGCTCATGTCCACTGCCTGTCATTCGAGGCCAACTGTCACCCACCGCCCGTGATTCTAAGCCAGCCACCGCTCACCATCTGAGGCTAGTTGTCGTCAGCTGTCTGAGGTAAGCTTCTTCTCCTTTAATTTTCTTTTAGTTTCTTTGCCTCTTTTAGTTAGTTAATTAAATTGATTCATCTAGGTTACTAAATAATCAATTCGATAATCAATTAAATTAATTAATTAACTCAACCCTCTCTTAATCAATCAATCAAAATATGATAAAGTGGCTAGACTAAACTAACCTCTTCGCAAGAAGGAAGAACTGCATGGGTTCTGATTCCCATTCAAAGGGATACCTAAGCATGCTTGGTTTAGGCATCAAATCCAATTAAAACTAACCAACTCTTCCCCTATCACCTTCTTCACTTACTTTTATTTTGTTTTCCTTTAACTTTGATATTAGGTTTAGTTTGGGGAATATGTGACTTTCCTATAACCCATAAGGACTAGAGGAGGTATCTCCTAAGTTTGGATTTCATTGTAATATTGACTTTCTTTTATTTTAAATTCTAAATGGTGTATAAACTTTATGGATTGAATGATCATGCATATTATAAATTGTTCATGCATTTTATTTGTTCATGAAATATATTTTAAGTCACTCTTATATTTATCGGCCAAACTTATTTTGTTAAAGTAAATCAAAAACCTAATTCCCGAATCCTCTTTGTTTTTGTGGCTAGTGATCTTTTTTCCTTTGGGTAATAATTGGAGTCAAATGGGTTTTTTTCTTATATTTTTCCAAATAAAAATAAATTAAGGTGGCGACTCCAAGAAATAATTTTCAAACCTATCAAAGATAAGCTCGAGGGCTTTCTCGTGAGTTCTTTCCCAAATGAGCATTTCGATTCCCTTTAAAGGATCGGGCCAGTGCTGGGACGAGGCCTCACAACTGGCAGTAATGTTCTCTAACCTTTTTCAATTCTGTATATACTTATGTAATGATGTTATTACTTGTTACTGCTTTGTATGTTGATTGTTTCTACTCTTGGTAAAATTGGAGGCATAGCTTTTGCAACCTTTCATCTATGGTAAGTTTGGTAATTGCAATGGCACTATTAGTAAGTTTTGCTGTGTTGTTATGTTTTGCTTAATTGGCTGGTTGCTATGGTGTGATTTAAATTGTTTTTTATTGTTTTACTAACTTTATGAGGCAAACCTTCCTTGTTTGCAATCAATTAGTAACTAATTATCGTATTTGATATGAATTATTGATGATCATGGAGCCATTTATTTTCTGTATATCTGTTTATTTAATTGGGCAATGATGAAGTTTCCACCCGTACTAAAAATTGAATGAATACCTATGTTGGATAGTATTGGCATGGCAAAAAAAGTTAAATGGTTCGCAATTTAATGATGCAGCCAGTTAACTTGACCGCATTCTACATGAACAAGAAAACAAATTCTGAGCTCACGTGTTTCCATTTTTCTTGTTTATTTGATTTGTTACTTTATATACTAACTTCACTATATCTATTTTGCAAGAATTTTGATACTTATACCTACTGATGATTTTTTATATACAGTATACTTTTGTTTTTTGTAATGGTGTGAGGCTTTATGATTTGTAATTTGTAAATGAACTTTAAAATAATTTTCTTGTTTTATGATTTGTGAAAGATTATTAAGTACTACTGTACTGTACTAGAGACAAAAAGAATTGTTATATAGTATATTTTTGATGTTTTACTTCAGTTTTAAATTTTCATTTATATTTATTTTGTATTAAACTTTGCATTAAGAGTTAAGACACATAAGAATTCTTTAAATTATAGACTAATAAACAAAGTCTTGTAAAAAATAGCCCAAAACTGAAGGTTCAATCGAAATTGAAAATCAAAACTGAACCAAACCAACCGATAATTATAGTAATAAAAAATGATTTTTTAGATAGTTTGGTTTGATTTGATTATAAATATATTTATAATTTGATCGATCGATTTTAGTTATTACATGACTCAAATGAACTGAATCGACCGCTATCCACTCTTATATATATATATATATATATATATATATATATATATATATATATATATATATATATGTTTTCAATGAAAAATCATTCTTTTAAAACATTTTATAAATTGATTACTTTTGGTAGCTAATGTCATTTCTCACATCTATGAAAAGAATTTTCTTATAAATTGAAGGGACATATGGCTGTGAAATCCAATAAAATGACTTAAAATAAATAAATAAATAAATAAATATATATATATAAATTATCGAGTGTGCTAAATGTATTACGATATAATTTCTCTTGTATTTATCATATCTAAGCCAGCTTTATTGGAGTTTGCCTTATTGTGTGAATAAAATCCAAGGAAATAAAGTTTAAAGAGGGATTTTTTTTTTTTTTTACTTTTATCTTTTAATTTTTAATGGAGTTAATCAAATTTTTTTTTATTTTTCCAAAGTTTTCTGATATATACTTCATTTTAAAATTAAAAAAATGTAAATTTTCTATTTTTATTGGACTCTTTCTTAGATGTTGTCTACTTTACTTTTATTTATATACAATATTTGAGTTTACAAATCAGACTATATAATATATTTTCATTTAAATAATTGTATATAATTTTGAATAAAAAATTTCACCCCCATCAGTGAAAAGGGGAAGAAACTGATTCCATATTTGATATACATGAATTTAAAAATACATGTTCATTTAAAAATTATAAAATTTAGTTTGTATTTGCAGAATTCTATGAAGCTAAATTTATGGAAGTGAAACGAATATTTTTTGGATAAATTATTATTTAATTCTTGAAATTTAATTTAATTAATTAATTCGTATATGCTTTTTTAGAAATTAATTAATTAGTTTTTATGTTTTGATTCTGTCAGACTATTTAAATTTTATGTCTAGTTTTTATACTTTTTATTTTAAATTTATAAAAAATGACTAAAATGCCCTTATATATAAAATAAATATAATTCAAATTTTATTATTTAAAAATTAAAAATAAAAATTTGAATTAATAAAAGAAAATAAGATTTATATAATTGTATAATAATTATATTTAATATCTTCAAATTATAAAATTAGTATCTTTATATAATTATATAATTATTATATGTAATAAAAAATATTTATATTAATAAAATTAAATAATTATTATATAATTAAATGATTATTATATATTTATATAATTATTATTTAACTTTAGTGATTTAAATTTTTTATTTTTAAGTAATAGAATTAAAATTATGTTTATTTTACATACGATGACATTTTTGTTATTTTTTTTAAATTTAATAGGAAAAAATTAAAAAAATAGACGAGATGACTAAATAGTTTAGTGGAATTAAAATTGAGTTAATTAGTTTCTCGAAAAATAAAAATGAGTTAATTAATTAGATCTAACCTCAAGTGCTAAATAATAAATTACCATATTTTTTAATTTCAAATTTGAAAAACGAAAATTCAAAAAAACAAAAAATGAAAGGCTTTGCTCAAAGGGTTTGTAAAAAGAGCTCAGATACGATGAAATTCGTCTGAATAATCGGACGATTGTGATAGAACCAACAGTCACATAGAGCATAGAAACTCATTACAGCTCGTATTGCACCAGCCGGGAATCGAACCCGGGTCTGTACCGTGGCAGGGTACTATTCTACCACTAGACCACTAGTGCTTGTTTTCTAGCTTCAGCAAAATAATTAGGATGTTGGTATTTTTCGTTTATTTAGTTGTCATTTACAATTATAAATAGAAAAATATTTTTATAATTAAATATTAATTATTATTGAATTCAGTAAGTGTCTGGGAAAAAAAAATGATTCTCTTTAAAAATTCATTAAATCACATGCTAATTTTTTTATTCTTACTTTTTTTGAAGCATTAACTATTATTTTATTTATTTATTTTGGTACGATTACTATTTTATTTTATGAGATAAATTAGTACTTGTCTGTTTTAAAATATCAATTATTTAATATCATAAAAATTAAAAGTTATTAAATTATCATAATTTTAATAATATAAAATAAATAAATATATTTTTTATTTTCATATGAAAAATAAAAGTAATTAAAATAAATATTTAATGAAAAAATAAAAGAAAAATAAAATAATAAATATTTTCTTGAAATTCTAAAACATTAGATATTTTGATGGAGACAGAACCTTAAAATTTTAATTGGGAGCACTTAGAAAACAAAATAAAATAAAATAAAAGATTATTTTTTTATAAACTTTCTTATAATTTTTGCTTCAAATAATAGTAACTACTTATATTTTTTCGTGAAAGTATATATTTAATTGAATAAATTATTATTTATATATTTTTAATTGAATAAATTATTATTTATCTTCCACATTTCTAAAATGAAAATTAATTAAATAATTTTAATATTTGAAAATATTCTTAAAAATCTAATCTTTGGGAACCAATTAGAAATCTTTGAAGATCTAATTAAAAAAAAAAATTAAACTAATTATATAAGAGTAATATAAATATTTTTAAGTGGGATGAGAGAGGCAAGACTCCTATATATTCCCTAGTTATGTTGATGATTTGGGAAATAAAAATTTAAACGACAGATATTTTGAAAAAAATTGAATAATCATTCTATTTCTGTTTTAAAGTGAGAGGTAAATAAATAACTTACAATGATTAAAAAATATTGCATTCATTACATATTGGTTAAAAAGACAATTTCAAATCTTTGGAGAAGATCTATTAATTAAACTCTAATTGGACCATCCAACACTTGTGAAGGGTTTGAAAATAGCACGTAAAACACATATAATGACGATAAATTATAACATGAACTCAGAATATCACAATCTCAGGATACATGTTAAGTATTACATATATAGCAAACAGATTGAAATGATAGACTAGTATGGATGGTTAACATGTTTATCGTATGACCTTCTGTTGAAGATTCAAATCGTGGGCTTAATGTTTTTTTTAGTTATTCTTTATTTTTTTTCTTTTTAGTTATTCTAAGTTTTTTTATTTGTTTGTAACATTTGCAATTAAAATTATTTTTATTTTATTTTATTTCTCTAAAAAAAATTATATTAATGGTTGAGTTTTTTTGTTTGTTTAATTGTTCTAATTACATTTATATTAATTTATATAAAAAAATTATATTAATGGTTGAATTTTTTCATTTATATGAAAGACTTTTATAAATTTAAAAAGTTAAGTGGGATTGAATAATGATTTTTAAAGATTTTAAAAAACTCTATAAAAATTAATGAGTATTCGATTATGACTTTTTTAAAGTCTATAAAAGTAAATATGTATTAAAAAAGTCAGTAACTTTTCTAAATAATAGACTTTTATTATATTTTTAATAACTTTTTATATAGTTGTATCAATAAAAAGTTTCAAAAATTCTCTTTCATTTTCTCTCAAGACTTTCATAAACTTTTTTTTTTCAATCAAAAGAAGCACACAAACATAAAAACTAGCCCACCCTCCCTCATCAATATAGCTTGCATCCCAAATTAAACCATATAAGAATATGAGTTTACTCATGAAACCCATTAGAGCAGTAAAACCACATATCATGAATTTACTCTACTCCCAATTCCCACATACAATCAACTAAAAAATAATTTGTCTTTATTTTATTCTATACAATCCATATATTTGTTAGCATGACTTGATAATTATATTATATAACCTGTCTTCTGGTTTAATAATTGATTTTAGGAGAAAATTAATAGGTTAACAATATAATTGGAATTATTTTGATGATAGTAAGAATGGTGGTGCATGAATTAATCAAGACATCAATATTCAGTTAAAAAATTAAAGAAATCAATTTTTATTTTTAAAAAGATAACGAATTAGTTAAGAATAAACTTACTCATAGGTCATATATAAAATTGAAAAATGTTAAATTTTTTAAAAATTTGATTGATTTGACCTATTAATAATCATTAAAAGTCTATTAATATTTATAAAAATCTATCAATATCTATAAAAAATTTTTAAAATAAAATTTTTGAAAGTCATCCATAAATTTATAAATTCTAAAAAAGTCATTAAAAATCCATAAACTCTACAAAAGTCATTCGCTTAGAAAAAGTTAATAAATATCTTTAAAAGTATGAATTGTCTTTATTCTTATAATGATAATTAATTTTACTATCATTAGTTTTTCAATATAATTTTTTATTTATAAATTTTAACATTTTTATGGATATTTTTTTAAAAAATGGTTTTTAAGGATAATTTTACATTTTTATAAAATATTATTTTTATCTTTTTTATGACAATGAATTTTTACTATTACGCAAATTCATATATGATAAGTTGTAAGTTTATTAAATAAGTGTAAATTCATTAGTAATATAGTGTTGGTTCATTAAAAATTCGCTATCAAATATAGTTATAAATAATAGGATCATTAAGTATTGCTTATAAGTTCATCAAATATAAGGTATAAGTTTATTATTTCTGAATTGTAAATTCATTAGTTAATACATGAATCTGTTTTCTAATTCATGCATTTATGATTTATAATCTATGAATATCAAGTATATTTGTAATAATCTTTAGGTTATAATTTATAAACCTTTTGTTTTTAAACTATGAACCTGTATTTTTTTTAATGAATTTTTATACTATAATATATGAACCTCATCTATATGTGTAATGAACCTATAGTTTATAATAATCATGTTTATTGAAAATTCATCAATAGTAGAATGTAGGTTCATTGAAAATTTATTGTCAAATATAGTTTATATGATAATCATGTTCACCACTTATAAGCAACAGATTCATTAAGTATTACTTACAGGTTCATCAAATTTATAGTGTAGATTCATCATTTGTAAATTGTAGATTTATCACTTATACCAATATTATAATTCACTGTCATGCTAATTCTTTGTCACATCCCTATTTCGAAGATATGATGGTCCTAGAACATGGGAGATATAAGGTCACGTATGCCTATAGAACCCACTCATGCACATATAAGCGCTGCCTAGGATCATACCAAAATCTCAAACATTAACTTCATTTGATCATTAATTAAAAGGAAACCTTAATTTGCAGAAGAATAGTTTAAAAATACTTTAAATACAATCCATAAGAAGAGAACATTTTAAGACTCCAAACAAATCATTAAACATAATGATTCAAAAATAAAATAAAACTTCTCAAAGAAAAACTCCCAGAGTGTCTAAAAGAGATTCTTCATAACACAGTACGATAATAAACTTGGACAAAAAAATTCCTTAAGAGGAGTAGATTGCTTGAACTATCACTTTGCCTCCCCATAATGCTCACCTATAAACCATAAAAGAAAATGGGTGAGATAGATGATCTCAATAAGTAAATAATATGGCTTATACAATAACACATATCTCTTAGAAAGGCTTTGTAGCTCATAACTCATAGTTCATGATTCACAATTCATGTTTCATTGTTTGCAATTTAGCAAGGTTCGCATAAATCACACTTATTACTAGTGAGTGAAGGCTATTGCCATATTCACTTAAATACACTGAGGAGAGGTGGCCTCAAGCCTAATTCCAACTCCTATCACTGAAAAAGTGTGAAGCTGATTAGGCCCCACTGCTAGAACCGCTCCTTCTAGTTGAGGTGGATACTATGTCCCTATCCATTGGGTTAAGACTATGTGCACATGTTTCGATAATTCCCCACATCGGCACTAAGATTTCTGCATAAAAGGGTTCATTGGTACTATAGCTAGAGCTAATAGCAATCACTTATAATAATAGCATTGAAGAATGCCATCACATATAACATAATAACAATAGAAGTTTAGCTTTTTGAACAAAAAAAAACAACAGTGTGGTTCTAGAAATAATATACAGTAAGGCAACAATCATAAAGGTTTTTTCTTATCATTGAATAATCAAAAATGATTTTGGACTAATTGTCCTTTGGCAATCCAAGCTTAACAAAGAACTCATATAATTATATTTGAAAATAAAAAGGAACTTGGGTTTCAAGAATCTCAAAGGTTCACATATCATGATAACTTGTACTTGTAACATGAACATAATGTTTACTCATCTTGTGGTTCCTTAGCTCTTAATTGTTGTAGCCCTTGAACATCTAACAATCCTCAAGCTCTAATATAACATTATAATTCTTTACTTAGCATTTGCTTAATATCATGCTATGCTATCTTATAACTACCCCATGCACATATATCATTCACATATACTTGGAATTGCACTTAGGAGTGGACTCATCACTTGCACATAACATGTTGACTTTTAAGTCTTGCACACTTTGCCTTTTTAGGCTCACATGAAATCACATAATAACTCATACCAAGACTTTTCTAAAGCCAAATACAATAAAGCATTATCATAGTATCAATTCAATTTAACTTCTAACTTGTCACACTTAATATTTTTTATATACATTAACTTAACAAGTAAAACTTAAAAGAGTCATACTTATCTCTTTTAACCGATTCATACAATCAATCTCATAATCAATTTAAGATCATAAATTCATAATTAACACATCATAAAACCTAATCCACATGTCAATTAATCATATACACATATTAAGCAAACATGACAATTTGGGTTTGGAAACCTTAGTTAGGCCGAATCTTTATTGGATTTTCCTAGAGTTACTCCTTCCACCAACATGCAATTAAATCATATATCATTCATATGTACATGTCAACCATCATTAAAATATATATTACAAAAATTATAGACATTGAGATCAAAATCCCACCATTGGCCAAACCACATAACCATGGAAAACCATGGATTTTCTTATTTTTTACACTTTTCCATCATTATAGTAATATGCAAAAATATTATTTAAACCAATATTTTTCATCTAAACATAACAAAAATCATTTTAGAACACATTAACATTTAAATCGGCTCCCCCCCCCCTCCCTTATGGGATATATGCATGAAAATTTCAATTTTAGGTTTTATGGTTCACCTTTGATGGATTTATGAAGAAAGAGTTATGTTTACGGTTGAAAATAGGTTTTTCCTTCAAATGAAACACCTAGGCTGAATTCAACATCAAGAAAAATAGTAAATATATAGCCCTATATAGATTTTTCATTGTTAGATTTATAAAAATCAAATAGTAGCTTGAAAGAAGAGAAAAATTTATGAAGAAGATCACAAAATTGCAATGTTTGGTGGCAACTTGTGAATTTCGGTTAAGAGTAAATTTTTGAAGAATTTTCTATAGAAAACATGATGAATAATAGAATGGAGGCTACCACAAACAACAAGGGCCAAATATTAGATGTATTTTAGGGTTTTGGGCAAAAATTACAAGTTTGCCATTAATGAGCTAGGTTAGAAGTGTTTTGGTGTATTGGGCTTTTATTTTAATTTATGGGCTGACTATGAATGATTAAAAATAAAATATTTTTCTTATTATTTTCATTAAAATCCCCATAAAAATATTTAATTAAAAGTATTTTTAAAATGCTCATAAAAATTATTTTATACTTAAAAATCACTTTGTGCATGAAAATTCGCTTGGTATGCAATAATTCATTTTATGCCTTGTACTTCACATAAATCACTTATTTCATATTCATAATTCATATTATGCATATTAAAACTAATCTAACATGCCACGTACTCATTAATCACATAGCACATGAATTTTCATGAAAGCACACATTTTGTTATAATAATTCCAAATTCAAGTAAATCGTCACAAAACTCCTAGGGTGGGTGTGAGTTGTTACATTCATATATAATAAGTTATAGGTTTATTAAATAGAAAATGTAGGTTCATCAATAGTAGAGTGTAAGTTTATTAAAAATTTACTATCAAATATACTTTGTATAATAATCATATTTGCAACTTATAAGTAACAGGTTTATTAGGTATTACTTATATGTTCAATAAATATAAAATGTAGATTATCAAATATACATTGTAGATTTATTATTTATAAACTGTAGATTCATTAGTTATACTAATAAGCAATACAAACCCCAAAAAATTTGCCTTGAGACCTAATATCTTCACGCTCAGAATTAACTCCTTAGAAAGTTAAATCAAGTTTTTTCAAGTCTGTGACTTAAATCCAACCCATGATAGAGCACCTTGGAATATGATCACCTTGGATTATGATCTCTATGACATAATATCAATTCAAGAAAGAGAACTTTGGAATAAATACGCACAAAATAATTAGTTTTGATTATATAAATTTAATTCAAGTAAGAATCAAAAACAAGATGAGCACTCTTAATATGAACTGAAATTTTATTGATCAAAGACTTAAACTGAATTTTATATGAATGGTTGAGTTTATACAAAGGCTTAACCCTTAAATTGGAATCAACTAGGGATTAGGAAATCTTCCTACATAAGGATTTGAAGATTGTTAATTAGAAAACTATTCCTAATTGATAATTAAGTTAAGAATTGAGTTGGACTAAGAAATATGACAAGTTTAGGGCCCAAAATAACAAAAATATAATTAAAATAATTAAATTCAAAAAATACAAAAATGGGATAGCCTCTTCATTGAGTTGCACGCCCATGCAGAGGGGGAATTGCACGTCCATACAACTCAGACATGCATCATCCTTTCTTGATTCATTGGCTTCAAGTCTCGCTCTTAGTCTTTTAGTGGATAGATTAGGCCCCAACCATTTGAAATGTAATTTGATCTCTTCATTTTAACATTGGTTTTAAATATGTTGATTAAACTCTTAAAGCTTCCTTGAATGCAATTGCATTCATATGAAAAGCTCATGATCCAAATTTCCTTGTTTGGTTTGTTGTAAGCTTCATGCATCCTCAAATAAGTATAATGGTTGTATTGCATGTCTTTGTAAGTTATCTTGATAGAAAAGACAACCTTGAAAAACCTTATTGAATTCTTTATCATACATGTATTTGTAAGCATCTTGTAAGGCATATCGATTATTATCAGTAAGAAAATAAAAGATATTTTTTATAAGTAATGAACTCATGCCTTATATCTTATAACCTATGCTTTATAACTTATATATACATACATACATATACACACACACACACACACACAAATTTCCATATATATATATATATATATACACACACACACACACACACAAAATTTCCATATCGTAAAAATTAATAATATTATTTTATAATTAATTTAAATAAATAATTATATATATATATATATTATTAAATTCATATAAATTTATAGATAGTGAATTTTATTTGATGCACTAGATAATTTACCTAAATAAATATAAAATAATATTTAATAATTTTATTAGTTTTGTCAAATTGTTAAATTCAACATAAACAAAGAATTAAACTAATAATTTCATAGGAATAAATAAATAAATATTTTTAATTGAATTATGCTTATTTTAGATAATAAATAATAAATTAAATAATTTAAAAAAAAAATTAAATAGAAAAAAAAAAGAAAAGGAAAGGAAAAAAATGCTGACGGTATGGCAGCGCGTGGTCTTGACATCCCGGTGCACAATATATTGTGTATGCGGGACCGTGATGTAACGATTCTATGATGACAACCCCGTACTCATGTTTTGGCTAGACAAAACTTTGACATCTCTCCTTTTATTTTCGTAGCAAATTATTATTTCATGACAAAAATTTAATCTAATTAATAAATTTATTGCCCTTTTAAAAATGAACTAAATAATTTCTCATAATTACAATTATTTTTATTAATAAAATAATTTTTTGTTAACAAAATAAATTTATGTTAATCAAAATTATTTTTAATAATCAAAACAAAGATTTAATAGTACAAATACTAAATAATCTTGATTATTAAAAAAAAGAAAGATAAATTTAAGTACTAATTAACCTAAAATTAGCTTCATGATATAATTGTGATAATTTTTTTTAGGTTAACTAAATTCAATTCTCTGTTTGATATTTTAATGTATTTCATACATTTCAAACTAATTAAAATGATAGGCAAGGCTGACTTAGTAAATGTGAGGTACTAGGCAATCAATCATAAACTCAAATTGGCTAAAATATTTAATTTTATTCATTTAAAGAAATAAAATTCTGTTTATTTTCTAAAGGAAAAATACATTGGGCATTTAACATAGGACTAGAAATTAGTAATCTTTCAATATTATTTAACAGATGGACTAAATATTTATTTGCACCATAATATTTTTTGGGTTATAACATTAAAAAGCCCATTAAAATCTAAGCCCAAAGTAAGTAGTGAAGCCTTTAAAGATTTGCAAGTCAAGCCTAGTGATAGTTATCATTCCAGATGACTATAGACAATTCCAGAGAAATAGTGGATAATGGAGGTTACCAGCAATTAAACTGTCATAAGGAGTAGAGCAATAGTTACTGAAAATATTGTAATGGACAAGCAGTTATTTTATAGGGAATATTTAAGCTAAATTGTGTCTCCTATGGAGACCCTAACCAATCAATCACTCAACAAGCCCTGTGTCTTTTTGTCAACCCTATCGGACATAGTTTTTTTTTTTTTTTTTTTTTTTTCTGTTTTCCATTCTCAAGCTTTCTGCAATTACTACAATCACTCAATAAAAGTTTCTTTTAATCCATAATTGTTTCTTTATCTCTATAGTCACTTTTGCCATTGAGAATCTAGACATACTACGATAAGGAAATTTGGGTATCCACAGTCCATTAATAAGAAGTCAGAAAGGCGCAATCCATAGGCTCGTGCACCTTTATCCACATATGGTACACCTGCGCAATTAATAATTTACTCTTGTGCTAAATTTTAGCATTAACAATATTTTTGGCACGCTTGGCGGGACTCACTCCTATGGCACCAAAGATTCTAGAAAAGATATTATTGCTGGCTCCCAGGAGCCATAGGATGACACCATAATAGCAGTGCATGAAGGACAAATTCCATAGTTGGTAGACTAAATTGAACTTGGATTGGCTTCTCCACAGCCAGTTTACCAGGAAAACATACCAGAGATGGAAATTCCAACAGGTCCTATTATTGGAGATCTAGGTAATATTCGTGGGCCTATTGATGTCATTATTTCTTCTAATAATTTACAAGTGATCATTGAAGAAATGAAAAGACAATCTAACAATTCACAAGCATTGATTAATATGGTTACTCCATTGCAAAGGCCTAGGCAGGCTATTGTTCACAGGCCTATTAGGCAGCCCTCAGAAGAACTCGGAGGGCACTCTATTGCTCAGCAAGAGGCTAGTGATTCTCGTCGCCTTGAGGAACGCTATCAACCTCCTCATAGGAGGGAGGAACCAAGGACTGTGTCCATAGGCCATCTGAGAAACATTCAATTGCAACAGTTGCATGCTACTACTAACCCGACTAATCATCCAACTATTTATTTTCATGATGCAGGTTTTGCTGGGGAAGGACAAGGGAATATGGCTCCAGTAGCTAATAGGTTTCCACAACCTGTTGTTCCACAGCAAATCCCTAAAGGGCAGCATCCTATAGATATTGAAGTTTTCTGAAACACTGTGCAAGAATTATATGGACTTGGCCTTAGGCAAATAGGTCGCCCAAAATTTCACAAGCCATATCTTATTGCTATAGACTGTGAGAACCCATACCCCCAAGGATACAAGATTCCTAATTTTACTCCTTACTCTAGGGAGAATGGCTAGTCTATAGTAGAGCATGTCACCATATTTACCATACAATGTGGAGAATTCGCCAACTATGAAAATTTCTCCAACTTCAAACGCAGGTTGTTTCCTAATTCCCTTACTAGAAATGCATTGCATGGTACACAATCTTGCTTAGGGATTCTGTTATGATATGGTAGGAAATAAAGTGACAATTCCACACTCAGTTCTTTAGAGCTGAGCCAGAGATGAGTATAGTAGAGTTATCTAGGGTAACTCAAAGGGCAAGGGAGACTGCTGATAGGTTTATAGCAAGGTTCAAATAGATAAGGAGCCACTGTAAAGTATTTTTACTTGAGACTAAGTTTATGAAGCTGGCTCAAAGAGGTTTGGATATAGAATTGAGAAAGAAATTCCAGGGTATGGAATTTAGAGATTTTTATGAGATGGCCGCTAAGGTTATAGAATACGAAGAGTTATTACAATAGGAGAATTACAAAAGGAAAATTGCCATGGTGACATACTTTCTAGAAGTACTCGCTCATGAGATCATAGTAGCCGACATGGTCAGTTCAGGTTCTTGTATTTGCCCATCACTAGTGAGAAAGTCACCAGATACTTGGAAGAAATCCATAGTTTCTAATGTTCAACAATAGTACACCTTTGATGTCTCTAAGACTAAGGAGATTTTTGACTTCCTACTGAAAGAAAGATTTATGAAGTTGCCTGTAGACCATAAACTTCCAACTCGAGAGGAAATCAGAAGCAAGGAGTATTATAAGTATCATAATTCTTGGAATCACTCTACTAATGTTTGCTAGGGATTCCATAATGTGGTGCAGGATAGGATTAACAAAGGAGTACTAAAGTTTCCAGAAAAGAAAGAATCCATGCTTATAGATGAAGATCCATTTCCACCAGTGGCTACCATCAATTCCATAGCCATTGACCTCAAATCTCTAGTGATTTTAGATCATAAAGGGAGAAATAGGAGTCCACCAAAGACTCGTGGGGAAAAAGTAAGCCATCTCACCAGAGAGATAGGCTACTAGTAGAGTCACCAATGAGATATCACCAATATAAGTTTCAAAAAGGTCAAGCTCATTTCATAGTTCCACCGACTCCAAAACCAACTCAGAACTAGCAGCGGGTTGAACACAAAAAATTCCTTAAGCCACTCATTAAGACTTAGAAATGCAGATTGCAAAGGCAAAGAGTTGAAGCAAGAAGGCAAGCTAACCCTGCAATATTGCTCGCTTAAAGATGTAAGTAAGAGCAAGTTCAGGAGAAAGGCTACTGGGGATTTAGAGAGTTTTGAGGATGAAGAAAGAGTAAGTTCAGGAGAAAGGCTACTGGGGATTTAGAGAGTTTTGAGGATGAAGACCTCCTGGGGGAGCCTTCTGGAAAATTCGATATCAAGGTATTCTATTTTAGACCCATTAGTGTTGACACTACTATAGAGTCTATTGTTGGCACAGGGTGGGATGATGTTGAATCAATAGGAAGTTGTCACGACCCACCTTTAAAGCTGTGATGGTCATAGGGTATAGGGAGACATAAGGTCACCTAAACCTGTAGAACCCACTTAACTTATAATCTCATTCAATTATCATATTATACCTTTCCCCAAGACCATAACTTGATACCTTTTCTTTGTTACCCATTACTCGTTTACCATTTCTTAACTAACTTATAAGACCATTCATAATCATAACTTGTAAGATTTCTAGGATTTCATTTCATATCAATAACTTAATGTACATTATTCATACATTTCATAATAATAATACAATAATTTTTATAATACATGTAACTAGTAACATTCTAAGACTAAACCTTTAACTATATAGATCTCTAAACAGTGGTCTTCAAAAATTGAGAATCACGACACTTGTAATTTACTGGACGATTTCCAAACAGAAGAACATGGCTTGGAATTCATCTTGTTGACTTATCGATTATGCTTGAGAAATTGAAACCACTAGCGAATGAGATAAGACTCAGTGAGCACATAATAATACAAAATATATACATGTCTACATAAGTGCATGGTAAGTACAGGAATCAATAGCAAGAAGGCTCTTTATAGAATTAGAACAGTTTCAATCAATGTTATCATTAGGTTCAATTTCTTATTTAAGTTGGGAACAATATCATTAGCAGAAATAACCCACTCGTGGAAGCTAGATGCTACCCACGTATATAAATTCAAGAGTGGCGGCCTGAGCCTTGCTCACTCACAAGTATCACATTATGTAAGACTGATCGAGTCAGGTGTTCCCCCTAATAAAGGTTGGGTACTCTCGCCCTACTCACAGGCTTTACCAAGTGCACAAGGTTTCGTGTCTTTCCCTACACCAAAAAGGGGTTTCTGCTTATCAATATATTTCCAATGGAATAATTCGTGTAAGGTTTACATTGAGGAATTCAATGAACACATTACAAATTCAATAGGCTAGGTTCATAATAACAATTGTCATTAAGAAACATCAATTTAAAGGCTCATTGTTCAATAGGCCATTCAAGCTCATCAAGGCATTAAAATGTTTCAATGATCATGGTTTGAATAATAAAGACATATAGTACAAGTTATGATATATTTTTAAGTACTCACCTTGAACTTCTATGCTCCTATTACACTTGACTCTTGAAGCTAGTAGTGCTCTTCACACTTATAACAACATCCTTACCCTTACCTTTAGATTCTATACATTTGCAATTTAATTGCACATCAATCACTATTAAAGTCAAGATATACTACACATATACCTGTTACTAATCTTAAGATTTTCCTTAGTCATTCTTTAAATGGCTAAGGCTATACATTATAGGAACGATAATTCATTTCCTCCAAATCTCACATTCCAACTTTGAGTACAAACAATATAAACAAATTCTAATGTTCAATAGAACAAATTCTACTTCGACCATTAAATTCCATAAATAAGTCTAGTTCATTATTATTTTTTTTTTGGGAAAGTCACTTCTATCAATTGGATTTAAAAAATAATATTATACAAATCATCTAATTCCATTCTTAAGGTTGATTTTCCCTTTACTTTTATGAATTCAAATTTAATACTTAAAATCCCCAATTTTCCCATAAATCTTAGAATTTCGAGAAAACTATTAATTCCTCACCAAATCATCAAATCTTCAAATTCATCATAGAACTATGTAATTAGCATAACATAAAACCCATATAATCATTCAATTGTTAATATCTATCACAAAAAGTTCAAGTTCCATTAAGATATTCAAATCTTAACCCAAGCTTCCAAGGTTCACTTTAACACTTCTAATTCATTATTCTTCATCTAAAGCACCCATAGATGTAATCAATCATAATTTAGAACAATTCTATAGTCCTACACCAACATGGCCAAATTCCCATATAAGATGCACAAAAGATTTCTCAAGCAACCTAGTCACCAAAATCAACTTTAAAACATAGAAAGGAGGAGATGATCAAGATTCCTCACCTTGATTAGCTTTGATTTGCTAAGGTTCATGGTGTAAAGAGAGAGAACTTCTTTTTTCTATGGTATAATTTTGGTGTAGAGATTGAAAAATGAAGATTGTATCATAAATTTTTCATATATATAATAATAAGTTGGATGGTGGAGATTTGATCAAGTTTAATCCAATGGTTAAGATTTAACCTTGATAGATGGCTATGATTTGATCAAGGTAGAGGGCTAGGATTCTCTCTATAATGGAGAAAGTTATCACAAGGTGCTAGGTGTTCCAATGGAAGCTTGACTCATGTGTAGGAAAAATCAAGAAATCTACTTGGTTAAGCATTTGACTTGGTCAACTTTGGTGACTAAGAGCTACACCACCAAGATTTGATCTCTACACTTGCTTTGTCTTCTAACTTGTGCCCACTATACATTCACCATTTGGATGTTGTATCCTCCTTATGCCTAATGGGCTAGCCATCCAATGGGTTTGGGCCTTTGAGCCTAAAAGCCCATTAGCAAATCCTTATATGCACATTTCAAGCTTGGTACTTAGTGCATTTTCCATTTCATTTCTTTCACTTTAATACATATATTTCTACCTTCTAATATCACTACACACTCTAAACATTACTAAATAAATTTCATACATATCATAGTGCCCATTTACTAACTCTTTACTACCATTAATCAAGTATGTATATTATATAAGCTCATTGGGTCAGACTAAGTTTGACCTCCATTATACTATTGGAACTTTAATTGAATTCAATTTTTCATATCACTATCATCACCTCCCAATGTCTTAGGAGATGTGAACACCCATATACTAGCACTTTAGATTCACATTACAAATAAATTTTTAACATAATTGCATTAAGTCAAAATCAGTTTGACTTTCATTTTATCATGAAAGCACATAACAATGTTGACTTCCTTCCTTACTCATTGTCACATTATTTATTAAATTCACTTCTTATGATGTTCTTAAGGTTCTTAGTATACTAAGGGGACCTTAAATGATACAGTATATGGAATCATGTCATCTTTACTGTTTATAGATGGCTAAGGAAACCTTGGGTATTACAGAAGTAATAGTTCATAAAGTGTACATAGTTTTATGGTAAGGAGTATTTTTGTTCCCTATGGATGTGCTACTGCAACAGTAGTATTACCAGCTAGCTTTTAATCCAAACTTGCAGAAGAAGACATTATTGAGATTCAGGTCCTTAAGGCTCGGGGGCCAACATTCCCTAAGAAGGATGATTCCCACAGTGGAGTCACAATACAGGCAGCTAGTCCTCACTAGCCTAGGAGAGTCATTTTTGAGAAACCATTAACTCAAATAACACAGCACAAAAACCACTATACATAAAGGCACATGTTAATGGGAGACCTATCACCAAGGTTTTAGTAGATAATAGGTCGGCAGTTGTGAGGCCTCGCCCGAGCATCAGCCCAGTCTGTTAGAGGGAATCGGGATACTCATTCGGGTTTGGACTCACGATGGAACCCTTAGGTTAAGATTGGTTGATTTTGAAAATGATTTTAGGAGTCGCCACCTTAATTTTATTTAGTTGGAAAAATATTAAGGAAAAAACCCAAATTGACTCCAATTCATTAATTTTTAATTAATTTGCCCAAGGATAAAAACCACTAGTCTTCGAACTAGGTTGAGTTTGGGGACTAGGTTTTTGGTTTTAAATAATCTAAATTTGGCTCTTAAGTTTAATTTGACTTAAAAATTAATTTCATGGATGACAAATATTATATGACAATTATAAGATCATGATTAATGCATGAGCATGGTATGAGTGCAATGAAAAAATTAAAATGAAACATTCACAAATTAAATTAATTAAAAAGGGGAAATGAGATTGATTGGGATTTGGATTTGAGGTTTAGATTTAGATTCCAAACGTGCCTACGTACATCATTGAATGAGGATCAAAACCCACGTAGTTCATTCCACAATTAAGTGGAGGGGCTTGGAAGTTGATCAAATTGATTTTGGTTTAGGTGTTTTGAGTGTGAGGGAAAAAAATTGATACCTTTGCTTTTGACGGGCGGAAGGTTTTACCGGACTAAAATTTTATTTTGTCGGGATCGGATGATTGGATTGATTAGAAAATTAATTAATTAATTAAAATGATTAATTAATTAATGTGATGAAATAGATGGATTAATTAATTAAAATGATCAATTAATTAATTTGGATGAAGGGTGGATTAAGAAAAAGGATTAATTTGATTTTTGAAAAAAAGAATGATCTTTGAAAAGAGAGTGATTAATTAATTAATTAAAATTATTAATTAATTAATTAATTGAGTGATTAATTAAAAAAGAGTTTTAGTTAATTAAAATGATTAATTAACATGGTTAGGGTGAGGTAATTAATTAATTAAAAAGATTAATTAATTAATTAGAGAGTGATTGGAGGAAGAAGAAGAGAGGAATTTGAGGATAGCAATCTACTCAAATTCAAAAGATTAATTAATTAACATGGTTAGGGTGAGGTAATTAATTAATTAAAAAGATTAATTAATTAATTAGAGAGTGATTGGAGGAAGAAGAAGAGAGGAATTTGAGGATAGCAATCTACTCAAATTCAAGGGATAAAGAGAAATGAGGAATCAGGGGCATATTTATAGGTAAATGGGGTTGAGAGTAGTTTAGGTAGTAAAAATGTGAAAAGACAATGAGGGATAGGGCTAAAAAGGGCTAAAAATTAGGCTAGAAGGGGCAAAAGGGTCATTAGGGATCCATGCACATCAGACAGGTGCGACAAGACACCAGATGGTTGCGGCATGCCATAAGTTGTACTTATGGCACCGTACAAACCTAGTGCGACGCTGCAGCTAACATCACGACCTTATTTTTTTTATTATTTTTTTCTTGAGATTGGTTAGTATGAAGTTTAGAAAATTTGGATGTTCGATAGCAATGTAATTGAAGGCTAAAAAATTTTCTTTCGGGGGTGTTGCCTCCGAACCCCCGCCCACTAATCAACTAGCGGGACTGCTATAGCAGCTTTGTGTAGCGTGTTAAACTTAGCAAGTGCTAAGATTGTGGTTGGATGATGATGGTGCAAAATTATGGGTTCATAATTGCCCCCTCATCAGAATTGGTTTTGAACAAAAGGTGATTCTGATGATAGTGAACGTTGGGAAGAGGTGCCATGTCAGAATCTGGGTTTGTGAGTTCTTGTCAGGTCCTTTGGGAGGGCCCTCTAGGATAAATGAGATTTTATCAATGGCTATCAGTTTAGCCTTAATGTTGGATGCAAGAATGGTCTTGGTGAATTTCAATTAAGGCTATTTGTTCAACCCTAATGTTAGAGGACAAAGAAGGTTTGGTGAATTTCCATAAAGGCTATCTGTTTGGCCTTAATGTTAGAGATAAAGAAGGTTTGGTGAATTTCAATCAAGGCTATCTATTCAGCCTTAATGTTGGAGATAAAGATGATCTAGGTAAATTTCAATCAAGGCTATTGGTATGGCCTTGACGTTGGATGAAAGAATAGTTTTGGTGAATTTCGACTAAAGCTATTTGTTCGGCCCTCATGTTAGAGGTAAAGATAATTTGGGGTAAATCTCAATCAAGACTATTTGTTTAGCCTTAATATTGAAGGTAAAGATGATTTGGGTAAATCTCAATTCTGATGATAATGAACCTAGAAGAAAGGGGTGGTACAAGGAACCAAAGTGATGTCTATGTCAGTGCTTAGACATATTTGGGTAAGAGATATGGTTGAAAAAGGAAGATGGTAAAAAGAACTATAGGGTTGTTTAAGTAATCATTCCTAAACATTTATAGGTGGAAAATGTGGCTGATGAATGGAAGTGAGAAAATAGACTAAAGGGATATCTAAGCCGGTGGCTAGATATTTTTAGGTGGATTGATGGATTTGAGCCAAAGATCTAGAAAATGGAACCATAGAGATGTCTAGGTGATAGTTTCAAGACATTTACGGGTGAAATTGATGAATTTGGATAAAAGAGATGGAAAAAAGAACCACATAAATGTCTAGGGGACCGTTTCTAGACATTTATAGGTAAAAGAGAATTTTAGATAGGATAATTTCGTGAAAAGAGAGCCTCGACCTATGAGGAGTCAGCTCAAGAGATTTTAATAAGATTTTGGTAAAGGGAGAGCCTTGGCCTATGGTGAGTAAGCTCAAGATATTATGAAAAGATTTTGATATGAGAAGAGCCTCAGCCTATAGCGAGTTGGCTCGACAGATTTTGAAAAAATTTCAGTAAAGGAAGAGCCTTGGCTTATGGTGAGTCGGCTCAAGAGATTATGACAAGATTTTGGTTACGCCAAAGAAACTTGGGCTTCTTAATGTGAGGGGCTAGGCCTTTTCGGAAGGCTTAAAGGAAATTTGCTAGGAGTAAAGGGACTTTGGAAGTCACATTTTATTGATTAGATCTAGAAAGGTATCATTTAGCTTTAAAGAGACACTAGTCAGCTTTAGGAGGTATCAGTCAGCTTTAAAGAAGTACTGGTCAGCTTTAGGAGATGTCGGTGAGGCTATTGGCTCAGCTTATGCATAATAGTGCATGATTGCATAGATGTTGGTGCACAAATGATGCATGCATTTTTCAAAATTCATGGACCTTTTATTTGACTTCTATGCCATGAATGATTTGTGATGATGCCTATAATGAATGATTGCATAGATGCATGAGGGTGGATTCACGCATTTGCTTTATGAATGTAATTTTTTATGGGACTTTTGTGTTTATGGAGCCATGTATTTGTGGACTGAGAAACTTGACAAAGCTGAGGAACTCAACTTGGGTTAGTAGGGAATAATTGCCATGGTGGCATTACGAGGAGTTTGAGTGTATCGAGATTTTTCTGAGGGTTTGATTTGGGTTTTGGGATTTGGTGGCCCGTGTTTTTTATTTTGGTGCTACTAAAGAGGAGTTGTGTCCCATCTTTAGGAAGTTCAATGCTATGGCTTGACTATTACTCTGAGGCAACTCTGGTCATGCCATAGTTCAAAGTTTGGCATTTTCTATATTTTTTAAGAGTTTTTGGGACTTATCTCAGGATGTCACAAGCCAAATGATGGTTAACGATGGTCAAGTGAATTTGACCACTTTGACTGAGAAGTTTCATGATCCTTATGACCAAGGAGATATGAGGGGACGGAGACTCAAGATGAGGGCCTTGGTTTTCTATTTGAGAGTTAGATACCTGCTTTATGAATCTATTGATTGGGGTAATGGCAGAATGGCAGATGAAGTAGAGGTATTTTATGGTTAGAGCCATATTGGTGGAGACACTGATGATTCTCTATTGCTTTATTCAAGATTTAGAAAAATGAATTGTCTTGCTAGTTATTCACTAAGTGAGAAAATTTTATCTATTCTTACCCTTTCTGTTAGAGGTACTTTGTGGGTGTCTATTTTAAGTTTTGGGTTCTCTTGGAAGTGTGGCTGATGGATCATTTTTGGGTGGTGGCCCTTGCTTTTCAATTTGCATGTGCTTTATTGAGACTCGATCAGAGATCAAATAGGATGGTTGCTTGTAGGTTACCCTTGGAGGACATATTTTTAGCACTGCCAATGGTAAAGGATTAAATATCTCATGACTAGAGGGCCATAGGTGTCTAGTGGTTTGGGCTTAGTTTGAATGACTTTCCATAAGGGGATGAGGGTCTTGAGGCAGACTTAGGATATGCCCCCAGTTTTTCTTTCTTGGAGTCTATGTAGATCACAACTTTCATTATTAGAGTTATCAAGTGGTGGCTGGCTGAGGAGTTATTATGCTATTTATTTTGGATTTCACTTGGGACCATAGAAAGGTATGATAGGTGGTTTATAAATGTAGTTTGGCCCATTGAGAAAGAGTACCAGGTTGCCTTGCCTTGCTAAGGGGAATAGAGGATGATACAGCTGAGGAAGGAGAGACTGTATGAGCAGCCATTGGTAGTAAGAGGGCTATAGCACAAACAAAGGGGGTGACTTGTTCTTTGCAAGAGACTTGGGGATCTACTAGAAGTGCAACATCATAGTAGTGACTTAAACTTCAATGGTGGTGACAAAGGACATTATGACTGTAGTGAGGACAGGATGACATTACATTAGAGGTTCAGGGAAGGACTACTATAGTTAAGGCAAAAATAGGTATTGTAGTTTCTAAACTATAGAGAAGGATTTTTTTAGAGAAGTTTCAGAACTATTGATACTCAAAAATGGGTTTTTGATACTACTATGAGTAGTTCTGATTTTGTTGGTACTTTTATTGCTATAGTAAAGGGAGCTATAGAGACTTAGAGGAGGGGTGTGCTGATTTGAAGAGATTGTGGCAGACATTGATTATGATGAGGATACGAGAGATGCGCACCTTAGGAAGTAGAGGAGGATTGATTAGGCCATGACTTCAGACATTACCTTTTTTACTTTTTATCTAAAATAATTGCAAGTTGACAGGACTACATGAAACAGGATAAGCTATAGAGGACATTGAAAGGGTTATCCTTTATGTCAAAATGATGGTTTGTATTTTGTAAAATTTGATCACTATTAAATGAGACATTTTTTATGTTCTAATTTCTACCTAAGCCACCTTTTCTGGTTTTCAGCTTAGGGAGCATTTTTTTTTCTCTTTTTTCTTTTGTTTAGGCAAAAGAATTAAGTGAATAATGTACTAGGTATAAAGAAAATGAGAATGTGATGCATATAAAATATTATGATTTGGACCCCACCCTAGTCGGGCTGCCTACTATCCCTTATATCACTTTTTTATCAGTTATTTCTTTTAAGGAGAATGAAGTCCACATAGTTCTAATTACATATGCATGAAAAATAGAAATGAAATATAGATATCATCTTCGAATGATGTATCATTTTAGCTTATCTGGATTGCTAAAATGAGAGAATTTGCTTCCGTCAGATAGGATCTTCTTTGTACTATCTAGCCCAGTTTAGTTTGAACTTCCTCTTAGATTATGAATAGGGCTTGGATTTCTCCCAAAACTGGATTTCCTTCTTGCGAACCCCTGTCTCTCACCTTTTAGTTAAAGTGCTTGGCTAGTCTCTGTTGATAATCCTGAATTTTTTACAGAACATTGATTCTCTTTTCCTCAATGGCATTTAGCTGGTCATGATACCTTTTAGTCTATTCTATCCTCATTTTCCATGGCTTCTCTTTGACAAGTTTCTTGTGTACGTAGGTAGGGATCTTATGAACTACGATGTTTAGATCATCCTTATCTTGTCTTGTATAGAACAGTCCATGAGCTTTTCTACTATTGCCATACAAATGCAATGTATGGGATTTTGGATTTTCTTTGCCATAATTAATTAATCCTTTTGCCTTTTTCATCATTTTTTTTGTATTTTTCATTTTTTTTGTTCTTTCATTTTTTTTTCTTTTTTAAGATGTCCCATTTAAAGATGAATCAAAAAAAAAATTAAAGCAAATCAGAAAGTTCAAACTTTTTATTACTGATAAAAGTCCCATCATAAGTACATTAAAGGATAAGCTAAAAAAAAAGGACAAGACTTGACAGACTCAAACTCAAAGAAAGATTACTTAGACATAGCCTCAGACTCAGACTTAAACACAGACTCAAATGACTTGAACATATACTCAAAAGACTTAGATAGGGGCACAACAGCGGTGGCACTTTTCTCAAAATATCAGTTATTGAGTGAAGCTTGAGACAATTGGGTGAGCTCGGTGATGCTAGACTTTGGGTTTAGGAGTAATGATGTCTTCACTATTAATGAGGTTTTGGATTTTATGCTTCAGAGCCTTGCATGCATTAGTTTTGTACCCCGGCCTTTGATGAAAGTCATAGTACTCATTATCATTATAACCCTTCTACAAGGGGTTTGGAGGAGGTCATGGTTCTAAGGGTTTAACTATATTAGCCTCTAAGGCTTTCTTGTAAACAACGTTAAGGGGCATACCCAGCTCGGAGAAAGTTCTCCTTATTTCTAACTTCATGGTCTAGTGATAGGACACAATATTTACCTCTCCCTCTCTTTGGGTGGTAGGATTAGTGGTGTAATTAATGTTCTTGTGATACCTAGAGGATTCATCCTGATTGAATCAAATCCTCAATCTTGGTAGTGGTGGCAATGAGAGCTTTGAAGCTAGGGAGGTGTTGTGTTTGCAAATGCATCTGGTACTGGGGGAGGAGGTTCTTGACAATAATGTCAATTTGCTCTACTTCAGATGGACGGTTCACCATTTGAGCCGCTTTTGTCCTCCACCTTGTAACGAACACGGTGAAGGATTCTCTTAGCCCTTGTTTGGTGGTTTCCAAATCTCGATGAGTGACATCCACCTTGATATTATAGTGGTATTGCTTAACAAAAGCATTACCAATGTCATCCTAAGTTTTTTTGTGATTATGGTCGAGATTTAATAACCATTTAACAGTGGCTCTAGTTAAGGACTATTGGAATAACTGAGCAAGGAGCTCATCATCCACACGAAAGGGTCTTATAGCACCCACATACATTTTAAGGTGAGCTTTAGGGCTTATGGTTCCATTAAATTTGTCTATAACTGACATTTTAAATTTTAGAGGAACTCATGCATTTGGAAAGAGAGCTAAGGAGTCGACGTCTATCATATCTTCATGCTTTTTGACATTCTTAAGTGTTCTCTCCATAGCCTCAATTTTCTAGCTTTTAGAAAGCTTGAAAAATCTCCACTTTGAAAAGGAGCGTGGGAGAGGGAGTGGTTGTGTTCAAGCCCACAACAGGAGAGGTTAGAGCTTTAGGTGCTTTCCCATTATTGGTGTGATCAATAATAGGAGGAGTAAAAGTAAGGCATGGCTAGTCTAGGTTTGGGTAGGTGCAGGCTCAACACAAGTAGAAGGGGGAGTAATAGTGGCATTGGTCATTTCCTTGGCCTCATTGATGATCGACTAGCATTGGGAGTTGAGGGCATCAGTAAAGGTGGTAGACTGGGCATTGAGAGCATTGGTAAAAGTTTCAGCTTGGGTCTTAAGAGTGGTGAGTGTGGCTTGGAAAGTCTCCTCTTATTTCTTGAGGAGGTTGGCAAAAAAGGTGCTCATCATGTCTTGGTTGAAAGAGCTGGAAGTGTTGGCCATTAGTAACTTGAAACAAAAAATAGATAGAAAAACGGGTAAGAATATTGTGAGGGAAAAAATGGCATCAATGTGAAGGTGTATTGGGGAAAAGGATTCCCTCCACATGGTTAGTAACTAGGTTTACATATTGATAGGGTGAGTGTGTGGGGTATTTAGAGTAACAGACCACTAGTTTAAGTCTTTGAGGTGTTACTTTGTCGAGTTACCCATATTATATATGCATGGCAATGTCATGATGCATGTCAAAAAGGTTTTATGGACATATGTAAAGATGTCTCTATTATTATGGTACATGGAACCTAGGGTCAATGCTAGGTTGACTACATGCACAAGGGTGAAGGGTGGTTTGATTTAAAAGGTCTCCATCCCACTAGAGCATCAATATACCTAACCATATGTGAGGCAAAGAGCCTCGCGTGGGTTCAATAGTACTAATCACTCGTTACACCATTGAAATGATTAGGGATTCATTGTAGGCTGGAATGATTTCATTATCTCCTAACATACTCAAAAAGAGTTGTTGAGCCAATGCTACTTGCCATCCAAAAGTTTTCCTAAAGCTAAGGTTAAGCAAGGAGCCTTTATTATGCAAAGTGATGCGTAAAAGTCAAATTATACTTAATGAGTCAAATGGAGATTATTTGGGAAAAAATTTTCTTAACCAAATGGTAATCCTTTTATTTTCCTTTTTATTGAAAAAAGGTGACAACCAGTCCCCAGTGGAGTTGCCAACTTGGAGGCCTCGCCCAAACACCGGCCCGATCTACTAAAGGGAATCAGGATACTTATTCAGGTTTGAACTCATGATGGAGGATACTTATTCGGGTTTGAACTCATGATGGAACCCTCAGGTTCAGATTGGTTGATCTTGAAAATGATTTTAGGAGTCTCCACCTTAATTTTATTTAGTTGGAAAAATATTAAGGAAAAAACCCAAATTGACTCCAATTCATTAATTTTTAATTAATTTGCCCACGGATAAAAATCACTAGTCTTCAAACCAAGTTGAGTTCAGGGACTAGATTTTAATTTTAAATAATCTAAATTTGGCTTTTAAGTTTAATTTGACTTAAAAATTAATTTCATGCATGACAAATATTATATGACAATTATAATATCATGATTAATGCATGAGCATGGTATAAGTGCAATGAGAAAATTAAAATGAAACATTCACAAATTAAATTAATTAAAAAGGGGAAAGGAGATTGATTGGGATTTGGATTTGAGGTTTGGATTTAGATTCCAAACATACCTACGTACTCCACTGAATAGGGATCAAAACCCACATAGTTCATTCTATGATTAAGTAGAGGGGTTTAGGGATTGATTAGATTGATTTTGGTTTTGGTGTTTTAAGAGTGAGGGAAAAAGGCTGATACCTTTGTTTTTTAGGGGCAGAGGGTTTTACTGGACCGAAGTTTCATTTTATCGAGATCGGATGATTGGATTGATTGGGAGATTAATTAATTAATTAAAATGATTAATTAACTAATTAATTTGATGAAATGGATGAATTGATGAATTAATTAATTAAAATGATCAATTAATTAATTTGGATGAAGGGTGGATTAAGAAAAAAGATAAATTTAATTTTTGAAAAAAAGAATGATTTTTGAAAAAAGAGTGATTAATTAATTAATTAAAAAGATTAATTAACTTGGTTAGAATGAGGTAATTAATTAATTAAAAAGATTAATTAATTAATTAGAGAGTGATTGGAGGGCGAAGAAGAGAGGAATTTGAGGATAGTAGTCTACTCAAATTCAAGGGGTGAAGATAAATGAGGAAACAGGGGCCTATTTATAGGCAAAAGGGGTTGAGGGTAGTTTAGGTAGTAAAAATGTGAAAAGACAATGAGGGGTAGGGTTAGAAAGGGCTGAAAATTGGGCTAAAGGGGGCAAAAGTGTCATTTTTTGCATAGGAAAGGGGTTCACGCACGTTAGATAGGTGCGGCACTGCACCAGGCCTGTGTGGCGCCACATTAGATGGTTGCGGCATGTTGCAAGTTGTACCCTACAGTGCCGCACAGACCTGGTGCAGTGCTGCAGCTGATGTGGCAGCCTTTTTTTTTTTTTTTTTTTTTGAGATTGGTTGGTGTGAAGTTTAAGAAATTTGGATGTCGATAGCAATATAATTAAAGGCTAAAAAATTTTCTTTTGGGGGCACTTCCCTTGAACCTCTACTCGCTAACTAGCTAGTGGGACCGCTATAATAGCTTTGCATAGTGTATTAAACTTAGTAGGTGCTAAGGCTGCGGTTGGATGATGACGGTGCAAAATTAAGGGTTCACAATAATTAATATCATGCCACTCAGGATGCTGCATACCTTAGGGAAGACTATGGAAGATTTTACTTCTATAGAAGTAGTAGTATCAACCTTTGTTAGGGAGCTCACTAAGACCCTAGGTGTTCTACCTATGGAAATCATAGTAGGAAGTAAGTCATATTTATTTGCTTTTTTATGGTTAACTCATCAGCTTATTATAATGTTTTGCTAGGGAAGGACTAGGAACTCATTCCAACCAATGTATTCCATCCTCTCTCCTATTTTGGAAGGGAGATGATGGGTAGATCAACAACCTCTTACTGCTTATTCAGATGCTGTGGAGATTAGGTAATATGATTTCAACTGTGGACCTATTAAATTCATTGGCAGAAAGAAAGATGGGCTGCAGAAAGAAAGATGGGAGTCCTAAGGCCATGAAAATGAATACCATCATTATTGAGGAAACAAAGAAGTAGGCAGAAACACTTTTCAAATATACTACCATCATGCCATATAGGCCGATGGTTGAGTCAGTGATTGTTGAGGAGGTCCATAACTGAGTATAATAAAGAGGAGTTGGTAGTAGCTACAACTGCTATATTCAAAGCATATGTTCAACAAATTATGGACAGACTAGCAATGGAGCAATCTCATGATTCTTATGGAGCTAAAGTAATTTTGGAGGAGGAAGCTGTAAAAGATGAATCAGTAGTATAGTTGCATGATTTAGAGAAAACACCTCTCAAATTTGAAGACATACAACCACAGGTGTACGATCCTATGGAGGAAGTAAATCTTGACACTCTCCAAGAGCCAAGGATTATATTTATAAGTTCACTACTACCTAAGGATGCTAAAGAAGCTACTATCACAATCCTTATGGAATACAAAGTTTGCTTTGTATGGAGTTATGAGGAAATGTCTGGTCTTAGAAAAAGCCTTATGGAGCATTGCCTTCCTATCAAACCTGAGTTCTAGCAACATCAACAACCTCCCAAGAGAATGTCTCAAGAGATGGAACTAAAGGTGAAAGAAGAAATAGAAAGACTATTGAAGGCAGTTTTTATTAGACCTACGAGGTATATAGATTGGCTCTCTACATAGTGGCTATGGTGAAAAAGAATAGAAAATTGAGAATTTGTGTTGACTTATGTGATCTGAATAGAGCTACTCCAAAAGACGTATGTCATGCCTATAGCTGATATGTTAATTGACTCCACAGCTAATAATGAATTATTGTCTTTTATAGATGGATATTCAAGGTATAACCAAATTTTAATTGCAGAGGATGACATTTTCAAAATAGCTTTCAAATGTCCAAGATCCATAAGGACATTTAAATGAGTGGTGATGCCATTTGGGTTGAAGAACATTGGTGCAACTTACTAGTGGGCTATGAATGCTATATTTCATGATATGTTGGGTCATCACATGGAGATTTACATAGATAATATAGTGGTAAAGTCAAAGAGGACTAGGGAGCATGTTGATCACCTAAGAAAAATTTTGCAGAGGATGAGGGAGTATCAATTAAAGCTTAATCCACTCAAATGTGCTTTTGGAGTTCATGCTGGAAATTTTTTGGGCTTCCTAGTACATTAAAAGGGAGTTGAATTTGACAGAAACAAAACTAGAGCCATAGAATAAAAAGGAATTATAGAGGTTTTTAGGGCAAATTAATTACTTGGGGAGGTTTATTTCAAACTTGGTAGGGAAAACTAAAGAACTTTTGGGCCTGTTGTTTGCCCTTATACACTAAGAAGGGGGGTTTAATTGGTAGGAAGTTAAAAATTAGATAGAAAGAGATAGAGAAAGAGAATTAACACAATCAATTTTATATTGGTTCGGGTATTAATGAACCCTACATCCACTCCCCAATCTCAATTGGGTATTCTACTACTAATTGATACTTATAAGGAGTTTTAGGCTCACTCTAAACTTACAATGTGTTTTAATGGCTCACATACAACCCTTACAAGTGTTTCCCTTAGGCTCACACTCAAACCTATATAAGAGTTTTCTAATGGCTCACTCTCAACCTAATACTATGTGTTTTCAATGCTAACACTCAACCCTTTGAGCTATCAATGCCCTTACAACAACCAAATAATAACAATTAAAAGGTAAAGGCTTTGAGAATTAAAATTGCAAGAGTTTGGCTTAAATAAAAGTTGTTAGATGTTTATGAGGGTCTTTGGAAGTGGTATTTATAGCTTTTTCCCTCCAAATTTTTGTTACAAAGAGACACCAAAAAGGATCCTCACAATAGCCATAAAATCTTGAATTAAATGCTCTATCAGAGCTAGGTCATGGTCGCTAAGCCTTTTTAGCCGTTGAGACTCAATTTTTGCGGTTGAGACTAATATTTCGCAGTCATGATCTTCATAATCCATAATGGCTAGATAACATATGGCATCTTCTCATTGGTACTTCCACTATTTGTTGGAAGCCTGGAATTCTGTATGAATTTCATGGTCGCAACTAACAATTCGCAGTTGCTAATCAAGGATCGCACCCTTGGTTGCGATCGTGATTGAGGTTGCCATTTGTTCTATGTCTCAAAGCTAAAAATTGAACTATATTGCCTTTTGATTGTCTTGGTCATGATATGATGGTCGCGGTCATGATTTAATGATCGCGGTCTTGATTAGGATGTGTTGGGCATGACTCAAAAGCCAACCAATGTCTTTGGGAGATTTCAAGCATACTTGAAATTCAATTTATCAAATATGTTATAATTTGCAAAATAAACACTTAAAGTACACATGAGATAGCTTCAATTTGATTGACAAGATCAAAATAGAGATCGACTAAGTTTTGAAATGACTTAGGTCTACAATCTCCCCCTTTTGATTTTGACAGTCAAATTGAACTTAAATATAAAGTAATTTTCAATTTAGAAGGCTCCCTCTCAATATATTCAATACATAGCAAAAAATAAAGCATGAGAACAATTTGAAAAGTATATGATTATTTGAAAGAATATATCATAAAGTTATATAACAATGAATTTACTATATTTTAAGTTCTATTTCTAAATTTCTCCCCCTTTGGCAGTATTAAAAGGAATGAATTGAATAAAGAACTTTGCATAAAGAGAAAATAGAATAGCAATACTTAGGCACACAAAATCAAAATTGAGAAAATTCATAATTGCATTAAATTGAAGTTGGATAATGCCACATTAGAATGCATAAAAACATAAGGAAAAATTTGAAACAAAGTAAGATAAACAAAAGAAAGAGAAGAGAAAAAAAAATTTAAAAAGCATATCCTCCATCTTTAGGTTCCTCTTCTTCTTGATGAGGGGCCTCTTCTTCTTCATGACAACCCTCCTCATGTGTCTCCTCCTCTTCTTCATTAAATCCCTAATCTTGTAAGTTACATTGAGGGAGAGCCAATGACCTTACATATTAAATGTGTCTTAGTGAATATGGTCTAAAAGGGAAAGTCTCCTTAAGACTTTATGAAGAAGTCTATTGGTTTCATCTTGAGGTTAAGATGGAGGGACAATGGGAGCAACTTGGGGTTCTTCTTCCCTAACTTAGCTAGATTCTCCAATCACAACTCTTGATCTTTTTCTAGTTCTTTCTTGAATCCTAACATCTCCAAAAATATATTCATATTTCCTTTCTTTTTCTCTCAATGCCTTTACATTGATCATGTATTGGAAATCTATAAGATATTTTTAATTGGTTTTTAGAGAATGGCTTTATTGGGTGAGGTAAGAGCCCCAACATGTTTTGCTATGCTTGTGATATGGGAAGAAAATAGAATTGCACCTTTTTTAGTGGAGGAGAGATGGACGAAATGATCAACAAGGGATCGAGCGGTTTGCAAGCTCTTTCCTTTCATAAGACCATAAAGGAAGAAAAGATCTCTTTGGGAGACTTTCTCATTGCCATCTCCTTTAGCATTTATGGTGAGGGTGACAATCCTATGAAGAACCCAAATGGAAAGTGTTTTGATATGTTTGGCAAGTGAGGATTTTGGATCAAATTTAGGCTCTATAGAAATTTCGGTCCAAAAAGGGTTGAGTTCAAGAGAGAAATCATTTGTGGTGTAGGCGCCTTCGGTTTGAAGGCTAAAGATATTGGCAAGATCTTGCAATGTAAGCTTATAAAGTTTGCCAAAGAATCGAAAGTCGATGGCATAATGGCCATGGGTAGGATGAAGCTTTTTGTGTACAATTAGGGTGGCAAGAAATTCCCTAGTTAATTCATCATACCCCTCATCATCAATAAAAACAAATTTCCCCCACTTTATATTTTTGAGGTAGCCAATAATGCTATCCTTAATACTTAAGGTTTTAAGACAAAAAAGGCTTGGTATTTTATTGGGTATAATGGTTTTGTCTTGAATTCTAAGGAAATTTTTTTTCTTCTCTTAAGTGTCCCCCTCATAAGTTCAAGAGGAGAGGGTGATTGGGAGGTTTGCACTTCTTTCCCTTTTCTAGATGGTCTTCTAGAAGCCATTGATGGAGAAGTATTTGAAAAGAGGAAGAATTATAAAGCATGAAAGAGAGAAAAGTTAAAGGAGAGTTTGAGATAGTAGAATTTTAAGTAGGAAAGCTTTCATGTGTTAGAAAAAATGTAAACTACGCTAGTGGGGTATTTATAGGAATAAAAATAGGTGAAAAATGGCTAGAAAATGGCTAGTTTTTGAATTAAATGCAAATTTGTCCATCGAAAAATGGCTAGTTTTGAATCCTGCCAGACACTGAGTCATGCCTGCGACTTCCTAGTCATGACCGCAATTTTTGAAAAATTTAAAAATCGTGTCAGTGATTCAGCAATTGCGGGTGAGACTCTGAATGCTAATAAGCAACAGCCATAATTTTAAATTTCATGACAATGATTCATACGTAGCGACCATGAATTTTGAAAAGCAGAAATTTTTTAAGAAAATTGAGTGAAGTGATATGCAATGGATTTGGCATTATGACTCAAGATCAAAATAGATGCAATTATACATTTCATATACTAAGATATCAGCAAGTCATTGAAAAGAAATTCAAGCAATTATAGTCAAATATACCAAAAATCAACCAACATGCAACCAAAATGCATAAGAAAAAAAATCGAAATTTAATTGACTTAAGAGTCACCTCAATTTAAGATTTTAACAGAGTAAAATGTGAAAGATAAATGTCATAACATGTATAAAATTTTGATGCATAAAAAAAAAAAAAACTTTATGTAATTTTGAAAATCTAGGGTAATGAGCTCCCATCAAGCATGCCAATTTCCCTTTTTATGAAATTTAATCTTTCTTCATTTAGGGGTTTTGTGAAAATATCAACAAGTTGGTTAGTTGTATCAATAAATTCTAATACAACATCACCATTTTGCATATGATCTCTTAAAAAATTATACCTAATGTCTATACACTTACTCTTAGAATGTTAGATGTGACTTTTGGAAAGATTTATGGCACTTGTGTTATCACATTTGATGGGAATGTGATCAATCACTTGACCATAGTTCTTGAGTTGTTGTTTCATCCAAAGAACTTGAGTGCAACAATAACCCGCCGCCACATATTCCGCTTTAGTGGTGGACAAGGCTACTAAAACTTGTTTCTTGCTAAACTATGAAACTAAACATTCACCAAGAAAATGACAAGTTCTAGAAGTTCTTTTTCTATCAAGCAAACTACTAGCATAAGCTACATATGAAAATCCAATTATTGTAAAAGATGAATTTCTAGGATACCAAAGCCTTAAATGCAATGTGCCATATAAATACTTCAAAATTCTTTTAACAGCATGCAAATGAGATTCTTTAGGACAAGATTGAAAACATGCACATAAACAAACACTATACATTATATCGGATCTAGATACTGTAAGGCAAGGAAGAGACCTAATCATACCTCGATATTTCTTCTCATCTATAGGCTTACTCTTTTCATCTTTGTCAAGCTTAGTTGATATTCTCATTGGAGTCTTGCTACTTTTGCAACCATCTATGCTAAACTTCTTGAGAAGCTCTTTTGTATATTTGGATAGGTTGATGAAGATACCATCTTTGCATTTCTTGATTTGTATTCCTAGGAAGAACTTGAGCTCACCCATCATGCTCATCTCAAATTCCCTAGTTATACACTTAGCAAATTCTTTACAAAGATGTTCATTAGTAGCACCAAATACAATATCATCAACATAAGTTTGAATAATTAAAGTGTCATTTTTGTGCCATTTTACAAAAAGTGTTGTGTCAACCTTGCCCTTAACAAAATTATTTTTCAAAAGAAATGTACTTAGCCTTTCATACTAAGCTCTAGCAGCTTGTTTCAAACCATACAAGGCCTTGGTTAATTTAAAAACATGATTGGGAAGTTCATGATGTTCAAAACTGGGGGGTTACTTAACATAAACTTCCTTTTCAATAAATCCATTTGAAAAAGCACTTTTAACATCCATTTAAAAAATTTTAAAATCCATATGGCATGTATAAGCTAGCAAAATCCTAATAGCCTCTAATCTTTCTACTGGAGCATAAGTTTCATCATAATCAATGCCTTTCTCTTAGTTGTACCCTTTGGCAACTAATCTAGCCTTATTCCTAGTGATGAAACCATGCTCATCTAACTTATTTCTATAAACCCATTTACATCCAATAATGGGATGATCTTTGGGTCTAGGAACAAGTTCCCAAACTTTGTTTTTCTCAAATTGCTTGAGTTCTTCTTGCATAGCAATCAACCAACTCTCATCATTAAGAGCCTCATCAATGGTCCTTGGCTCAATTTGAGAAACAAAAGCAAAATTATTATCTAAGGCTTTATAATGAGATCTAGTACTTATACCCTTAGATGGATCACCTATGATTTGCTCCTTATGGTGATTCTTAGGGTATCTCCACTCCTTAAGAAGTTCTTGAACATCTTCCTCTTATGGATTTGATTAATCCTCATGATCTTGTTGTTTTCCACTTAGTCTTCAACTTCCTTTAGAGTCTCATCTTGATTCAATCCAAGCTTTTCAAATTCACCTACAAGATCATCAAGAATACTACCTTTCCCAAGATCAAGTTTACTAGATTCATCAAATACAACCTTCATAGACTCTTTAATTACCATAGTCTTTTTTTTAAAGACTCTATAAGCTTTAATAGTGGTGGAATATCCTAGGAAAATGCCTTCATCAGTTTTAGAAGCAAAATTTTCAAGGTTATCCTTGGTATTTAATATGTAGCACTTGCAACCAAAAACTCTTAGATATAAAATCTTGGGTTTTCTTCCATTCCATAACTCATAAGAGGCTTTATTTAAAATGGATCTTTTAAAAACTCTATTTGAAATGTAACATGAAGTATTAATGGCTTCCGCCCAAAAATAAGTTGGTAAACTATATTCATTAAGCATGGTTCTAGCCAGTTCAATCAAGGTTCTATTTTTCCTTTCTATAACACAATTTTGTTAAGGTGTTCAAGGAGAGGAAAAATTATATGAAATTCCATATTCAATGCAAAAATTTTCAAAAACTTCATTTTCAAATTCTTTTCCATGATCACTTCTAATTTTGGAAATGAAATAGCCTTTCTCATTTTGAACTCTTTTTGCAAAACTTTTAAATGCATCAAAAGCATCACTTTTATGAGTCAAGAAATTATAAATCTAGATTAGTCATCAACAAGCACATAGGCATACATTTTTCCACCTAAACTAGCAACTCTACTAGGTCCAAATAAATCCATACGAATAAGTTGAAGGGGTCTAGAAATACTTATAATAGTTTTTGATTTGTAGGATGATTTGTGTTGCTTTTCCATTTGACAAGGTCTATATGTCTTGTCTTTTGAGAATTTGATCTTTGGAAGTCCTTCAACAAGCTCATCCTTGCAAAGACTATGAAGAAGCTCCATGCTTGCAAGTCTAAGCCTTTTATGCCAAAGCGAATATTCATTACTAATGGACATGAAACACTTGACATCTTGGTTAGCCAAATCATTTAAGTCAATCATATAGGTATTGCCCTCCCTTAAACACTACATTGTCATTAGCTAAAGTGGTGACAATGCATGCTTTAGAATCAAAGGTGACTTTGTTACCCTTATCACATAATTGACTTACACTAAGCAAGTTAAATTTTAAACCATCAACTAAAAGAACATTTTCAATGAGAGAAAGATTGTCCTTACTAATGGTTCCAATGCCAACTATCTTACCTTTGGCATTGTTACTAAATGTGATGTTTCCACCTCTTTTTTCTTTCAAATGTGTGAAGAGGATTGCATTTTCGGTCATGTGTCTTGACCATCCACTATCTACATACCATTTGTTCTCCTTGGTAGTTGATTTGAGATACACCTACAAGAAAGGATTAATCATCTTGTTTTAGGTACCCAAATATACTTGGGTCCTTAGGGGATAGCCTTAGAAGGGTCATTAAGCTTAAGTTCAGCCTTCCTTATATAACAAAATACATTTATATGACTATCTTTCATACAATAATGGCATTTGAGTTTTGACTTGAAGGTTTTCTTAGCCATTTTGTTAAAAAATTTTGTTCTTGTCACAACATTATGACATGAAGGCATACAAGAACAAGTATTATGTTGTAATTGTGGATGTCTTTAAGCATGCCTTTTTTGATACATGAATGTATGGTTAACTCTTTAAGGCTTAGCTCTTGAGTCTAATGTAACCTTTTGAGTCCTTTTGGGACTTAGAGGTTTAGTGTGTGTTTTAACTTTCTTGTTAATTGCCTTAATGCTAGAGGTTTGAGGAGTTGTAGCCTCTATGAACATAGTGGGAGAGGATGTGGATGCAGATGAGCTATCAAAGCCAAGACCATGTCTCACAAGGGGTGGCCTTTGTGATATAATAAGAGTATCTAAGGCTTCTTTTCCTTTGTGAAATTTTGAGATTGAGTTTCTTAATTCTTCAACCTCAATTTTCAAAGCATTGTTTTCTTTATATAAATAATTAAAAGAGGAGGTTTTAGAAGTGATTTCCTCCAATGAGCTTTTTAAACAAACATTGGAGGTTTTCAAGTCGAAAACAAGTTTTTCTAATTCTTTAAAATTCTCCTCTAACTTAGAATACTTTTCCATAAAAAATTTCATTTTTGATTTATACCTTTTGTATTTTAAATTCATAGCTTTAATTAGCTCATCCTCATCATGCATATCATCATCAATATCATCACAAGATTGAGAGTTAGAGCTTACCTTATTTGATGAGTGCTTTAAGGCCATGAAACATAAGTTTGCAACATCCTCTTCTTCTTCATCACTTGAGGATTTCTCATCCCATGTTGCTTTGAAACCCTTCTTCTTCTTCTCCTTGTCCCATTTCTTTTTCTTCTTGATGTTGGAACATTCTATTTTTATATGACCTTGCTTACCACATTCATAGTAAGTAATGTCATTCTTCTTTTCTTTGCTTGAGTTGGAGTTGTAATTTGATGATGATCTCCTAAAGGGCCTCTTTTCTTTCTTTCTTCTCTTAATGATATCTTTGACCCCTTTTTGAGAGCATAGCAAGTTCTTCATCATCATCATCTTTGCTTTCCTCTAATTCACTTGAGCTCTCACATTCTTTTTTGCTTTTGAGGGAGGATTTGAGAGCTAAGGATTTCTTTTTCTCCTTATCTTGATTCTCTTCCTTCTCTATCAATAAAGACATTTCTTTAGTAAGGAGTTTTCCAATGAGGACATCATTAGGAACCTTTCCAAGATCCTTATTAGCCTCTTCTATGCCAGTAATTCTAGCTTTATAGTCTTTCTTTGGAAGAGTTTTGAGAATCTTATAGTTTATATCGTTCAAGGTGTATATTTTGCCCAATTTCTTCGTATTGGTGACAAGGGCTAAAAGCCTATTTGTCATGTTGGTGACGCTTTCATTGGGTTTCATCTTGAAGAGCTCATATTTAGTTATGTACAACTGAATCTTTTTAGCCTTGACTTGTTTAATTCCTTCATGGTAGTTTTCTAAAGATTTTTAAATGCTAAATGCACTTGAACAATGTTGAACTCTACCATATTATTCTCTTGAGAATGCACTAAGAAGAATTGCCATGGCTCTCTCATTTTTCCCATCAGTTTTTCTTTGTGCATCTACCCATTCTTCTCTAGGAAACAATTCTTCAACATCATCAACTATTCTTAATAGAGGTTTCCATTCTTTGATTACGCAATCCCATACATCAATGAGATCACTATCAAGATATACTTCCATTCTATATTTCCAATACGCATGATCGGTACCATCGAAGTGTGGCTTAAGGTGATGCATCCCTTCATTGGCCATTTTGATCTTTTCTCACACAATTAAGTTTGAAGAATGAGACCAAAGCTTTGATGCCACTTGTTTGCCCTTATGCACTAAGAAGGGGGTTGAATTGGTGGGAAATTAAAAATTAGATAGAAAAAGATAAGGAAAGAGAATGAACACAATCGATTTTATAGTGGTTTGGGTATTAATGAACCCTACATTCACTCCCCAATCTCAATTGGGTATTCTACTACTAATTGATACTTATAAGGAGTTTCAAGCTCACTCCAAACTTACAATGTGTTTCAATGGTTCACACATAACCCTTACAAGTGTTTCCCTTAAGCTTACTTTCAAACCTATATAAAAGTTTTCTAATGGCTCACTCTCAGCCCAATACTATGTGTTTTTAATGCTAACACTCAACCTTTTGAGCTATCAATGCTCTTACAATAACCAAATAATAACAATTAAAAGGTAAAGGCTTTGAGAATTAAAATTGCAAGAGTTTGGCTTAAATGAAAGTTGTTGGATGTTTATGAGGGTCTTTGGAGGGGTATTTATTGTTTCTTCCCTCCAAATTCCTATTACAAAGAGATACCAAAAAGGATCCTTACAACAGCCATAAAATCTTACATTAAATGCTCTATTAGAGTTGGGTTACAGTTGCTAAGCCTTTTTCACAGTTGTGACTCAATTTTCACGGTGGAGACCAATATTTTATGATCGCGATCTTCATAATCCACAATGGCTAGATAACACATGGCATCTTGTCATTGATACTTTAACTATCAATTGGAAGCTTGGATTTCTGTATGAATTTCGTGGTTGCGCCTACCAATTCACAGTCGCTAATCAAGGATCGCGCCCTTGGTCGCAGTCATGACTGAGGTCGCGATTAATTTTGTGTCTCAAAGCTAAAAATTAAACTATATGATGGTCATGATATGATAGTCGCAATCGCGATTTAGTGATTGCGATCGCGATTAGGCTATGTTAGGGGCAACTTAGAAGCCAACTGATGTCTTTGGGAGATTTCAAGCATACTTGAAATTCAATCTATCAAATATGTTATAATCTACAAAATAAACACTTAAAGTACACATTAGATAGCTTCAATTTGATTGACAAGATCAAAATAGAGATTGAATAAGTTTTGAAATGACTTAGGTCAACACCTGTTAAAGCTAAAACAAACTGAGGAGTTTCTATAGGAACAAAAGCACTAGCAGGCGTTTAATAAGATCAAGCATTATTTGTCCAATCCCCCTATACTCATGCCACCTAGGGAGGGATTTCCATTAAAATTATACTTGTGAGCTGCAAATGAATCCATTAAGTGTCTGTTAGCCAAGACAATGCTATGAGACATAAGCAGGATATTTATTATTTGAGCATATTACTATCCCCTGTGGAGAAATTTGTGAAGGGACAGCTTTGGAAGATTTTCTTATGGATCACCTATCTTTGGGGATTATGAGTGAGACACCAGCTATAGACTTATAAGTCTATGGCATTGACACAAAGCCATGGATTCTAAAATTTGATGGTTCTAGTATAAAGAAGTCTGCTAGAGCAGGAATAATAATCATCTCACTAACTAGTGTCAAAACTTCATTGTCACTCAATTTGGAATTTGAATCCACTAACAACTAGGCTGAGTATGAAGCTTTAGTCATCAGCATGGAGATCTTATTGGAAATAAGAGCACAAGAGGTCTTAGTAGTAGGTGACTCATAATTAATCTTGAGACAACTTGATTGGAGAATATAAATGCAATAGCATTTCCTTAGCACCATATTATACTGCTGTAATCCAACTAACTACTTCTTTTCAGGTGTTTACCTTCCTACATGTCCATAGAGAAGAAAATTAGGAGGCTGATGAGATCGCATAAGTGGCCTCCAGTGTTACAATGTCTCAAGAATCTACTCATAAGCTTATCGTGATACATACAAAAAGACACCCATCACTAGCCGAAAGAGGCATCCAAGTTGAAGTGTTCAGTATGGACATTGGAGTTGCTGGGGACTAGAGAGCTGAATTAAAGACGTATTTGGACAATCCTAGTAGAAGAATGCAGTATAGAGTAAAGGTATAGGCACAAAATTATGTCTTGATAGAAGATGACATCTACAGGAAAGGCTTTGATGGTTTGTTATTGAAATGCCTAAGCTTACCAGATGCATTAAAGGTAATGCAGCAAGTGCATGAAGGGATGTGTGGTACGCACTAGGCTGGAATTAAGATGAGGTCGTTAATCAGGAGACATAGCTATTATTGGCTAACCATCCTGAAAGATTGTATCACTTATGCTAGAGGATGCTATTAATGTTAGAGATATGGCAGCGTACAGAGAGTTCCTACTAGTGAACTTCACTCTATAATCAAACGATGGCCATTTCATGGGTGGGCTATAGATCTAATTAGTAAGATTCATCTTGCTTCATCCAAAGGTCATTCCTTTATTATGATGGCTATGGATTATTTTACTAAATGGGTTGAGGTTATGCCTATGAAAAAAGTGGAATAGGCAAATGTCATACAGTTCATTAAAGAGCAAATTATCCATCAATATGGAATTCCATAGTCAATCGCTACAGACCAGGAACTATATTTACTAGGGTTCAAGTGAGAATATTTGTAGAGGACTATGGAATGAAGCTCCTCAATTCTACATCATATTATGCCTAGGAAAATGGACAAGCATAATCCTTCAACGAGGTGTTGATTGGGATCTTAGAGAAGATATTAGAAGGAAATCCAACTTTTGGACATGATGTTGTTTTACCTATAGAAGTAGTGATTCCTTCTTTAAGGCTGACAAAAAAGAATGGGTTAACGTCTGAGGAGTACATAGAAGCTATGATAATGGAACTTGAATAATTAGATGAAGAAAGAATGCAAGCATTCAATAGAATGATTATTCAAAAGAAAAAGGTCTCTAAGGTATATAATAGATGTGTTAAGAAAAAAAGCTTTGAAGAAGGGAACCTAGTCTTGAAGGTAGTGATTCCTGTGGGAGTGAAGGACAAAGAGTATGGAAAATGGTCACCCAACTAGGAAGGTCCATTCAAGGTTCACAAGGCATTGGGGGGAAATTCCTATTGGTTAGCAAGCTTAGAAGGTGAACCTTACAAGAGGTATATCAACGGCAAGTACCTAAAGAAATATTTTCCCACTATATGGGAAATAACAGAACAGCAATGAATAGAAAGTGTAACCTAGATCTACAGTGCTTAAGTTTGTTTCTATAGAGACCTAGGGAAATAAGAAGCCAACTCTATGGCAGTGTGTACTATTCTATTGTAAGTTACTTGTGATAGTTGTTCATTTGTAATAAATAAAAAGAGTAGGCCAGTTGGCCACTTTTATAATTCTTAGCTTTTATTTTATTATTATATTATGGTTTTTCTTTGATTCCTACTAGTGAAATTCTGGCAATATAAGAACATAATAAAGGCAACCTCAATTGCTTTAGGCCATTGAAAAGATCATGGCAACAATAGAATCAATCATTAATGGATGATTCTCTAAGTGATGTGGCTGTATGAGTGCTGTATGATGCCTGAGGTGAATCTGTGTAAGTGTTTAGTGTTTATGGCTGTATGACCTCAATCTCAACAAAGCAACAATATCTCAATAGATGCAAAGGCCTTAAGCCTTTTCATGTCAATAAAAGAAATAAGTTACAAAAAGTAAGGAGAGCTTTAGTGGCTTTGTACTTAACAATTTGTTTAAATATCCTTCAAGTTACAAAATAAGTTCTTATAGAACAAAAGAATTAAGGAACTCATTGTGAGATGGAAGAAAAGGTTTCCTTCAATGCAATCCATTGGGTGATATTATTGCTTATTGGAGAAATCGAGGTCATGCTCTGTAGCCCATTTTCTAGTTTTTGGGATCTGTTGCTCTAGTTATGGATGAAGTGATTCAATCTTTATTTTTTGATTTGAGTATTGCTTCTTCAACTCATTCCCTCTATTTAGTAATCCTTTCTTCTAAATTTTGCATCATTTAATTTTAGCTTGCATCCTTTCTTTAATTCTTTCATCTTTGGCTTCATAAGCTGAATGAATTTCCTCAAGCTGACTGTGGATGTTCTTCTAGCAGTAGATAGTTCATTGAGTTCCTCCTCCTTCTTTTTGAATGCCTCAATCTTGCTTAGGTTGGAACTATGGCAGGAAGAGGCATGTTCCAAAGTAGAAAATAAAGCTCCTAATTGAGAAATAACCAAGGAAAATTGAGAAGTTGCATTAGGAGTAGAATTAGTAAACTTAAGGTGAGAGAGAGCTGAGATCATAGAATTATTCTAGGGATTGGATGGATGATAGACATCTTGGTTAAAAGTGGTAGTCATGATATTAAGTGCGGATTGGATATCCTCTTTAGAAGGAGGTGCAACAGACGAAAAGGGAGCTGTTAGTGTAGCATCTAGAAAACTGATATCCATAGGACTATCACCAGTATCATTATCATTAGAAAAGGCTAATAAGTCAATGAAATCCTAAAATTACAAAAGTCCATGATTTGTACGAGTAACTATTTGTGCAGTTAATAATAGAATTGACAAACACAAGTAGATTACTTGAGTTGGAGAAGACAAGTGAGGGACCCTATAAATGTCTTTCTTAGTCTCAATAATAGAGCTGGGTTTTGTAATAAGTGTGCGTGTCCTCTTTTGTAGTATTACTAGATGAAGATTGCTATTCACTCTCACCACAAGCATTGTCAAAGGAGGTAGATGGGTTTTCTTCATTACCAGAAGATCTACCAGTGCTTTTGGCTTGCTTCTCAGCATCATCATTTACAATAGTAATTGGGGTAAAAGAATCATTGGAAAAAGATCCAATCTTTTTTGTTCTATTGGACCGTTGGACTGGTTTAGTAGGAGATGTTTGAATTTTTGGTTTGTATCTCTGCGGTTTGACCTTATCTTTTAGGACATGTGGACTCTTCTTATGAAGGCTCTAACTTTTCCTTTGGGTTCAACTTTTTCTTTTTCCAAAGGCTGGGGTGGTGGAGAACTAGCCACACCTATATATAAAAGAAAAGTGAAAACAAGTAAAAGAATGAAATGAATGTTAAGTAAGAAACACACTGACCTGTGGGGAGATCATAAAAGGCAAACCACTATCTGTGGAATTCATCAATGTTGGCCTGAGATACAACAACTGCAGAGCAAGATAAATTCTTGTAACTTTGAACCAAAGATATCATGATGTTATTGTTGATGACTTTGGGAGCACATAAAGAAGGAAGCTGGGGAATGACTTGGTGAAAACCAAACTAGTGACTCCAAAGGCCAGGGTAATAAGGTAGAAAACTCATAGAAGAAGTACTAAGGAAGCTGGTGAAACCATAACAACCACCATGGATCAACAGCCTTGGGTGAGTATATATATATGCCTCCCTAGTATCAATGTCACCTAAATATGGTGAAGAACTCCAACAAGCAGAAACATGTGAGGCTACATCAACTCCATCAAACTTAAGGTACAATATGTCAAACCCTCTCTAAGCAACCCCTTTTAAAAAGCTCATAACATTAGAACAAGCAGAAGTCCATGATATAAGTTGCATACCAATAGGAACATTAGATCTAAGAGTATGGGTATTTATAATAACCCACACCTACCCTAGAAATTTTCGTAATGATTTGCTTGATTTATAACTATTAAGGTTAAGTGTGTGCTTTGGTGAGAATTAGTATTCTATGTGTTGATGAGCATGTGGTATATTAAATTAATTTTAATATGCATAATATGAGTTGTTATTATAAAATAAATGATTTACATGAAGTGCATTTGCAAAAAATAAATTATTTTAAATAAAATAAATTTTCATGCATAAAGGCAATTTTTAAGCATAAAACAATTTTATGAGTATTTTAAAATATTTTTTAAATAAATGTTTTGGGGGAATTTTAATGAAAATAATAAGAAAAATATTTTCATTTTTATTAATTATAATCAGCCCTAAATTTAAATAAAAAGCCCAAATACCCAAAAGCCTATTACACTAAAACCCTCATAACCTAGCTTATTAAGGGTATTAGAGGAAATTTGCCAAAACCCTACATATTAATATGAAAAATTTGGCCAGCACTAATGACTAGCAGCTATCACTCTAATTTTCTGTATCATGACAAAAAAATTCTCTCAAAATATTTCTCTTTACTGAAATTAAGAAAACTCCTTTCAATTTTGCGATTTCTCGCCCATAATCGTAAGTTTTTATTTTCTTTCAATTCCTTAACTGATTTCTATGAAATAAATTATGAAAAAATTATTTTGAACTAGTTGGTTATTGATTTTTATAGATTTAATTATGTTTGGGTGAGTTTTTGAAAGAGAAAATTTATTCTCTACTGAAAACACAAATCTTTTTGCGAGATTTCTCCAAAGGTGAATCTTATAACTTAAAATCACAATTTTTATGCATAAACATCACTAAGGGGGGCTATTTGTGCATTATTGGTTTCTAAACTGATTTTCGATTTGTTTTGATAAAAAATATTAGATCAAATTATATTTCTGCATATTTCTATAATGACCGAAAAGTTTCGGACAACAAAGGAATTCAAGGTTTTTGTGCTAGAACTTAGAAGCTAAAAAATTTTATTATTAATTTAATATGTGGCTGCTGATTTGTGTGCAAATGGATTCTAATATGATATTTGTTCTGTTTGAATGAGAAATAATGACTTAAATAATGTGTTTGCATATTACTGTAATGGACGGAAAGCGTGAAAGCTCATGATCTTCACCTAAGTCTTAAAACTTGGAATTTTTTTTGTATAAATCTTACCTATGGCTGCCGAATCATGCATGAAGATGTTATAAACTGATATTTTCTATGATTGAATGAAAAATAATGGTTTAAATCACCTACCTATATATTACTATAATGACCGGAAAATACCAAAAACAAGAAAACTCATAGTTTTGTACCCTAGAACAAAAAAATTGAATTTTCATGTATAAGAAATACCATATGTGGCTGATTCATGTGAATTAATATTCCAAAATGATTTTTGTTATGTTTACATGAAAAATCTTGGTTCAAACCATGTTTTTACATATTACTGTAATAGACGGAAAGCGCGAAAAATAAGAAAAATTTAGTTTTCCCTTTGATGATGCATACGACCTACTATGGGATTTTTATCCCAATGTCTATAATTTTTATGCAATTTATTTTGATGATTATTGACATGTACGTATGTATAATAAATGATTAAATTGGATGTTAGTTGAAGGAATGATCCTAGACAAGCTTAAAGGAACTTTGGTATACTTAAGGTATCTTAATCTTATATTGTGATTAGAATGTGAATGTGATTGGGAAATATGGAACTAGATGTTATGATGACTTGACGATGAATAAATGGTCTTGAGTCGATGAGGTGATTGATTGAATGAATGGATCATAAAATTTAAGCATGACACTTGAAAGGTTAAGCGATTAGTTGACATGAATGGAACTGTTAAGTGTAATAAATTGATTGTTAAAGTGAATTAATATTAAGATAATGATATTATGATGACCTTACAAAGGTATTAGCATAATTGCAATGTGTTTTCATGTAAGCCTATAAGGGCTAAGTGTGCAAGACTTTTAAAGTCAACATGTTAGGAGCATCATGATTAAATAAATACTAAGTATTAAATTAAATATTATGTTAGAGTTTGAGGAGTGTTAGAAGTTCAAAAGGGCTATGTATGCTAGGAGCAAAGGAACCACAAGTTGAGTAAATGTTGTGTTCATGCTACAAGTGTGAGTAACATTATGTTATGTTACAAGTATGTGATATCTTGTTATGTGAGCCTTTGTGATCTTTGAAACCCAAGTTTTTTCTATCCTAAAATATGATTAAGTGATTTCTTTGTAAAGCTTGGGTTGCCAAAGGACAATTGATCCAAAAACCAATTTTTTTATCTAATGATAATTCCTTGTGATTATTGCCTTAACTTATATTCTTTCTGGAACTATCTTTGTATCTTTTGTTCAAAAGTTAAATTGCCATTATTATTGTGATATAAGTTATCGTTGCCTTAAATGTTATTGTTATATGGTACCTTTAACCCTTTTATGTAGAATCCTCATGCCGATGTGGGTAATCATCGAAACCTGTGCACACAGTCTTAACCTAATAGATAGGGGTAATGTATCCACCTCAGCTAGAAAGAGGCGGTTCTAGCCATGGGGCCTGATTAGCTTCACGCTTTCTATGTGATAGGAGTTGAAATTTGGTATAAGGCTACCTCTCCTTTATGTGTTTGAGTGATAAAGCAATAGCCTTCACTCACTATGTGTTATATGTGTGATTTCTGTAACCTTGCTAAATTGAACCCTTGCTAAATTGCAACTTGATTCACGAATTATAAATCATGAGCTATGTGTTTCCTTCTCAAAGGAAGATGTGTTAATATATGTGCTATATTATTTACTCATTGAGATCATCTATCTCAACCTTTTTCTTTGTATGGTTCTAGGTGAGCAAATGTGAGGAGGCAAGGTGATGGCTCAAGCATTTTATTGTGCTTGGGGATTCCTTATCAAAGTCATCAATAATACTGTGTTATGAAGTGTTGTCATTAGATGCTCTGGGAATATTAATTGATGCTTATTTTAAGATGCATTATTTTCTTAAGTTTTCAAATGGGATATGAATATTATTTTCCTTATGGATTTTATGTGAAATGTCTAATTACAGTCTTCCACTATTGAAGGTATTCTTTTAATGATTTTAAATGAGTCATTGCATGAGGTTAGGTATGATCCTAGGCATGATTTGTATATGTTTAAGTGGGTTCTATGGGCGTGGGTGACCTTACACCTCCCCATGTTTTAGGACCATCATATTTGTAAAGTTGGGATGTGACGGTATTATTTAACTCAGGGAAATAGGCAAATAACCATAGTTGGACAATCCAAAGGCCCCCACTAACCTTGGTAATAGGTTTGTCACTAAGATATTTGTCTATTAAGTGATAAATGGATCCTAAGAAAATGCTGCCTAGTGCAAATTTCCTCCCAAGAGCTAGTGCAAGAGCTAAGGGAAGTAATTCTAGAATAGGCTTGCCAGACAAAGGACAAAATATGAACTTGCATATCAATACCTATAAAAATTCTATATGCGCCTCAATTGAAGGGTTTACCTTAAGCTTGCATCTCTTAGATATTAAACTAGAATAAGAGCTGAGTTGGTTGGAGTTAGAGGTGAAAGACGGCGGAGTCATTTGAGTTTATGAGACAAAAGCCATCATCTCCAAGGATAGAAAGACCGATTAGCAGCATAATGAAAGCAAATCCAAAAGGGGAAACAAAAGAATTTAGACTCTTGCTTTAGAATTATAGTGTAATAAAGAGAAGACTTTCTTGGCCAACAATCTCATTGGTGCTTATAGTGACCAGTTTTTAAATACCTAGTTTGCTCTAATGGTCTTTATAATAAGGAGTGAGTTGGTTAACCTAAAAGGACCATCTCCACTTAATCTTGGCCAAGATTTGGATCGACCAATAAAAGTTGGAGTTTAAAAAGATTTACTGATGAGTAGTTCATCCAAGTGCATATCACATGAGTCAGCAGCTACAGACAAGGAATTTAATGCTACCACATCGATTCCTCTAGGTAATGAAGAAGTAGGGACCCCGTAGAGGTAATCATCATTAGTTATAAAGATGCAGAAAGAACAAGTAATGAATGAATAAGTTGAGGCATTACTTGGTAAGGATCTCTGCGGAAGTGAAAGTGGCCGATGAAGGAGCTGATGAGGGTGCCAAAGAGGGAAAAACCATGATACCTACAGTTAATACATGTAAGTAGAGTTTAGTTTGGCTAAAATTTATTTCTTGAAATTAAATTCACAAATGATTTTAGGCAAAAATGCTGAAATTATTAGTTGCTAAAATAATTTCTTCCTAAAAGTCACTAGTTTAAATCCCACAATTCCATAGTTCTTCACAAATACAGTAGCCAATTTAAACCAAGTAGACCAAAATTCCCTAAGGATTTTTGGTCTAAATTCATAATTTATCTCGAATTTCTCAATTCTCATAAATTTCCTAGCTCGACATTGAATTTGTTTATCATGAATTTTAGTCTAATTGATAAGAATAAATTTAATCTCTATGGATTTGTTGTTATTTTCAGGCTAAAATTAAAGCGAAATATTATATGGTTATAGTTATTAAATGAATTCATGTTAATTAGCTAATTTAATTTACCATAAACAAATAAAATTTTCTTCTCCAAATTTTAGTATAAAAATTTCCTTTATTAAAAAAAAAAGAAAAAAAGCTAGATTGGGTTGCACAAGAATGTACCATGGTTGGAGAATTTGGCAAATCTGATGGAATCGAGTGAGTAGAGGATGGCTGGACATTTATTAGGTAGCTGTCGGTGGACGAATTCAGCGGTGGGGACTGACAATGGTGGCATGCAGTTTGCTAGAGAAGCAATGGGCTGGTCACGTGATAGGCCGTTTGAAATTGTTGCCTTGGACGCGGATGACGCCAACCATGGGCTGGACATCATCGGCAATGAGTTGAACAGTGGCAAGGCAATGGAAGTTGAGTTGAAGGAAGATGGAACGGTAGTGGGCTAGTGGAGAAAAAAAAAAAAAAGAGGAAAAGGAAGAGAGAGAAGGATAAATAGGTTTTGATAGATTTTGAAAGTTTTGTGGTAATCTGGGTAAATTATGAGAATTTTAGGATAAATTTGAGGTGTTAAAATTTTTTAATCTCAAATTCTTTTGGCGATGGATTTGATTCAAGAAAATTAGTGTTTAAGGTGGAATTGGTTTAGTGATAGGAAGGTTAAAAGAAGCAGAAGTAAGATTAATTTTGTTCGTTAAAAAATTAATTTTTCCAAAGAATTGTGGTGCTGTGAATGTTGTTCGATCGAAGAATGATGATTGGAGTTTCTCCCTAACTTAAGGATTTTTGGTTCAATTATAGAAATAGGTTGTCGAAAAGAGGGATAGCAATTATAAACCTTACAAATTTGATTTTTAATCAAATTTTATGCATGGTGTATTTTTTGCAACACAATATTTTTTAGGTTATAATTATAAAAGGCCTATTTAAATCCAAGCCCAAAGTAAGCAGTGAAACCTTTGGAGATTTGCAAGTCAAGCCTAGTGTTGTTTATCATTCCAGATGACTATAGATAATTCCAGAGAAATAGTGGATAATGGAGGTTACTAGTAGTTGAAATGTTCTAGGAAGCAGAGCAACAGTTACTGAAAATGTCATAATGGAGAAGCAGTTGTTTCCTACTGAATATTTAAGCTAAATTATATCTCCCGTAAAGGCCCCAACCAATCAACCACTCAATATGCCTTGTACCTTTTTATCAGCCCTATCAGGCATAGTTTTCTTTTTCTGTTTTCCGTTCTCAAGCTTTTTGTAATTACTACAATCACTCAATGAAAGTTTTTTTTTTAATCCATAACTATTTCTTTATCTCCATAGTCACTTTTGCCATTAAGAATCCATATATACTGTGGTAAGGAAATTTGGGTATCAACAGTCTATTGATAAGAAGTCAAAAAAGGTGCAATCCACAAGCTCGTGCACCTTCATCCACACATGGCATGCTCATGCAATTACTAATTTACCCTTGTGCCAAATTTTAGCACCAAAAACATTTAATGATTGTTGCATGGTTTGTTAGTAATTCTAATAGGAATATATGGATATGAACCATATTTAAGACTTCTTTCCTTTATTGGTTTCTTGGACTATATATATATATATATATATTCAATTTCATTTGAAAAGTAAAAATTACAATTGGACTAAAATAACATAGACCCATAAAATAAAAAATATCTTTAAAATTTACAAGGCCTTTTCATTTCATTGGGCCCTAGGCACAAACATTAGTTGCCTAGGCCTAGGGCCAAGCATGATGACAGGTTATATAATTTTTTAATAGTGTAAAAATATTTTTCGTTATTTATATTATAAAAGTATAGTTTTTATTATTTAAAATTTAGAATTAAATTTTTTTTAACAAAAATAGAATGGTTAAATCAATAGAATTGATAATTAATTTGTGTTTTTAAAGAAAAAGATAGAAATAAAAGAGGGCAATTGAACTAAAATAACACAGACCCATAAAATAATAAATATCTTTAAAATTTACAGGGCCTTTTTATTTCATTGGGCCCTGGGCACAAGCATTAGTTGCCTAGGCCTAGGACCAGGCATGATGATAGGTTATATAATTTTTTAATAGTGTAAAAATATTTTTCGTTATTTATAATATAAAAGTATAGTTTTTATTATTTAAAATTAAGAATTAATTTTTTATTTTTTAACAAAAAAAGAATGGGAAAATCAATAGAATTGATAATTAATTTGTGTTTTTAAAGAAAAAGATAGAAATAAAAGAGGGAAGTGAGTATGTTATATTAGGATTTATAAGCATGTAATATATACATGTGTAACATGTCAAGCTTCTTATTAGATGTATGTTTTAAAATGTCTATTAAATGTGTGTAAAACTATGTAAATTTTTCAAGAATTTATAAAAGAGATGAAATCACGTTAATTACTAAGGTTGAATGCAAGTCACCATTAATTTATGATTTTAAGAATTTATACAGAGAGCAAAGTAGCATTCATTATATATTATGAATGCCCTTATAAGTATGACATACATCTGGTAAGTTATTGTGAATGTAAAGACTTTTGATGATGAGGATGAAACTTCAATGATGAAGTGAGGATGAGCCTTGATGATGAGGGTAAAATTTCTATGTTAAGGATGAGCTTCAAATAGTAGGTGAAAGGATTACGAGATGAAGGAGAAGTTTCAATGGTAAGGACGAGCTTCGATTATGAGCACGAGTCTTGCTGACAAGGATGAAGTCTTGATGAACAGAGAAGTGAGTTGATGAAGTAGATGAGTTATCAAAGATGAAGATGAGCTAAGGAGCTTGGTATAACAAAGATAAAGACAAACTCGATGCAAGAGAAGTGAGTGGATAGACTTGATACAAGCAAGGTGAGTGGATAGACTCAATACAAGTGAAGTAAGAGCTCGGTACAAAGTGACAAATTGAGAACTTGGTATTTAGATAAGGGATGTCTACATAGGTAAGCAAACTAGGTGACATGATGATGAGTAGCATTGTTCAGTAGATAGATAAGATTAAGGATATTGCATACAAGTTGCATGAGACTACATGGCTTGGGTTGCAAGCTACCAACTCATGATTAGTATTATAAGAATTGTGTGGCTAGGGATGTAAGCTACCTACCAAAACATAATGGTAGGAAATGTATGGCTAAGTATGCAAGCTACTTATTACTAAACAATTTGTTAGCCTATGGGTATTATTTTATTCATTCTTTCTCTCTATATAAGTGTGAACCTTTAATTTTGTATGCTTATGATCCGACTGCAACTTGACATATACTAAGTTTAGTGCAATATGTAGACCAGTATAACAGTGATAAAATAAAGATACCTAATTTTTAGACATTGACACTTCTCATACCTCAATTGGACTTTTTGTACCAAACCATATTTTCCCAAATTGACCGGCTTCTTCTTGAAATTGACTACCATATCGACAGATAATTAATTTTAGACCTACTAACACTGATATGTAAATTTTTTGAACTCTGAAACCTCCAAAAAATGACACAAAAACCTCAAAAACTAACTCAAAAGTCCTAAAAATTGACCCGACAATCCTAAAAATTAATCCAAAAACTTTGAAAATTGAAAAAATATGACTGCCAGTTGTCTATTACCAAAAGAGATCCGATAGACTTTTTGGAGGTAGCCACCGGCCAAGCTAGCCTAGTAGATCCGCCAAGTCCTTTGGCATGGTGGTCCCCCTCCTGCCCTAACATTTTGATTTTGCCCTTATTTTGTCTGATTTTCAGCCTTTACCCTTCTAGTCTTTTCAATTTCACTTTCCTAAAGTGCCCTCTTTCCCATTTATCTATAATAGGTTTTCATTTCCTCATTTCTCTTCACCCTATTGAACTTGTGTTGATGGTTATCCATTAGTTCTTACTCTCTCTCTCCCTCCAATCAATCTTATTCTTAATTAATCAATCAATTATTTTAATTAATTAATTAATTCATCCCCAATCAAACTAATTAGTTAATTCTTTTAATTAATTATTCTTTTTTAATCACATTATCTAATTAATTAATTAATCATTTTTAATTAATTAATTAACCAATTCAATCTCCTATCTTTGTCCACTCTCTTTGAGTACGATTCCCACTTCTCGACATCGATAAGAAAAAAATTTAGTCTAATAAAATCCTTCGCCAGCTACAAATGAAGGTACAACATTTTCCTTTCACCCGTAAAAACCCCAAACCTAACTAGTTTAATCAATTAATCGTTAACCCCTCTACTAAATCATAAAATAAACTACATGGGTTTTAATCTCCATTCAATGGGATACGTAGGCATTATTATTCCCAAGCCCAAAACCTAACATTATTGCTAATCCTTTTTCAAACCACCAAGTAGATATTAACTTCATTGTCTCCACCCAATTAGAGTTTCATCTAACCATCTTAAGTTTCACCTAATAAATAATATTTTGAGAAGAGTGTCGACCCTGCTATGCTTGTGTTTGAGTCCTTTAAGCCCATCTGAGTCCAAGTCCAAGTCATCTAAGTCTGAGTCTTTTGAGTCTATTTTTGTTAAGTCTTTCTCTAAGTTTGAATATCTCGAATCTTCCTTTTCTGAGTCTATATTCTGCCCTTCAAGTATTCTTTAATGTAACCCATAAAGATGAGAATTTTATCAGTAATGAGAAGTTTAAGCATTCTATTTTAATATACTTCTTCTAATTCATCTTTGAATGTGACATCTGAAAAGAGAATAAAATAAATGAAATAAAAAAATAAAAAATGAAAATGGAAAAGGCAAAAGAATTAATTAATTAATTAATTATAGCACAGAAGAAAATAAAAAATCGCATATATTGCATCTATATATCATGACAGGTAGGCAGTAATCGAAAAGGCTCATAGGCTATTAGACTGTTATCACATCCAAACTTCAGAGATATGACAATCCTAGAACATATGGAGACATAAGGTCAACCATGCCTATAGAACCCACTCATACATATAAGAACGTAGCCTAGGATCATACCAAAACCTCATGCATTAACTTAATTATCCAATAATAATGAAAACTTTAACTAGCAGAAGAATAGTATTAAAATACTTCAAATATAATCCATATGAAAAGAACATTTAAAACTCCAAATAAATTAAATAAATATTATATTCCAAATATAAACTCCCAAAATAAGGACTTTTAGAGTATCTAGAGACTCATCATCCTATAGTACGGTAATGAACTTTGACAAGGAAATTTTCCAAGCAGAGTAGGTTGCTTGAGTGATCACCTTGCCTCCTCATAATGCTCACTTGGAACCACACAAAGAAAAAGGGTGAGATAGATGATCTCAATGAGTAAACAATATAACTTATATAATAACACATATCCCTTAGAAAGGGCTCATAACTTATAACTCATTGATTACGATTTGTAGCTCATGATTTATAGTTTGCAATTTAATAAGGTTTGCAGAAATCACACTTAATACTTGTGAGTGAAGACCTTGCTCAATTCACTCGTGAGTGAAGACCCTGCTCAATTCACTCAAGGGAGAGATGGCATCATACCAAATTCCAACCCCAACTTGTAGTTTGTAAAGAGTCATGAAACTAATTGAGCTCCATGACTAAAACTACCCCTTCTAGTTAAGATGGATACACTACTCTTATCCATTGGGTTAAGACCATGTGCATAGGTTTCGATGATTACCCGTATCGGCATAAGGATCTATGCATAAAAGGTTCATAAATACCATAGCTAGAGCTAATGGCAAACACTTATAACAATAGCATTTAAGAATGCAATCACATGTAACATAATAGCAATAGCAGTTTAACTTGTTGGGCAAAAGATAATAATAGTGTGGTTCCAGATAGAAAATAAGGTAAGGCAACAATTCACAAAGGTTTTATATTTTAATTGAATAATCAAAACTGGTTTTGGACCGATTGTCCTTTGGCAACCCAAGCTTACAAAAAAATCATTTATTCATAAATAAAAATAGAATAGAACTTGGGTTTCAAGATATCAAAGGTTTCCAAAACATGATAACTTGTACTTGTAACTTGAAACATAATGTTTACTCACCTTATGGTTCCTTTGCTCCTAATACTTGTAGCCTTTTGAACTTTTACTACTCCTCAAGCTCTATCATAATTTTTAATTCAATACTTAGCATTTGCTTAATCATCATGCTATCCTATCCCATAACTACCCCATGTACATATCACATTCACATATACTTGGAGTTGCATTTAGAAGTGCGCTCATCACTTGCATGTTGACTTTCAGAGTCTTGCATACTTAGCCTTTATAGGCCCATATGAAATCACATTATAACCCATATTATGACATTTCTAAAGTCAAACATAATATATCATAATCTTAATATCAATTCAATCTAACAATTCAACTTAGTTTGCTTACACTTTCCATTTATGTCAACTTGACAAGTAACCTTTCAAATGTCATGCTTATCTCTTATGATCAATTCACACAATCAATCTCATAGTCAAATCAAGATCATTAATTCATTATTACTTTATCATAAAACCTATTTTCCATATTACTTATTCACATTCACATATTAATCACAACACAAGGTTAAAATACCCTAAGTATACCAAATTGTCTCTATACTTGTCTAGAGCCATTCCTTCAATCAATATGCAATTTAATCATTTATCATTCATGTATACATGCCAATAATCATTAAAATACATGATATAAAAATTATAGACATTGGGATAAAAATCCCTACATTGACGGAATGCCTTATTCAAGGAAAACATGAATTTTTCTTATTTTCCATTCATTACAGTAATATGCAAAAACATGGTTTAAACCAAGATTTTTCATATAATCATAACAAAAATCATTTTAGAATACTTTAATGCACAAATTGGCAGCCATGTATTTATATATGCATGCAAATTTTCCAACTTTATGTTTTAGGATGAAAACCATGAAACTTTCTTGCTTTTGGTACTTTTCGGTCATTACAGAAATATGTAAACATATGATTTAAACGATTAGTTTTCATTAAAACATAAAAATAATTAGTTAGAGTTTAATTATGTACAATTTGGCAGCCCATGGTACAACATATGCATGAAAATTCCAATTTTAGGTTGTAGGGTGAAAATCATGAGTTCTCTTTCTTTTTAGTATTTTCTGATCATTGTAATAATATATACAGATATGATTTAAAGCAATATTTTTTCATCTAAACACAACAAAAATCAGTTTAGAATACAATAAACACAAATTATCAACCCCTCCCCTTGTTATGCATGAAAATTTCAAACTTAGAGTTTTAGGGTTCACCTTTGGAGGATTCATGTAGAGAGGTTTGTGTTTTTGGTAGAAAAATCAATTTCTCTTTCAAAAATTTACCTAGGCTGAATATAATCAATAGAAATTAGTAAATACTCAATTCAAAATAATTTTCTAATGATTAGTTTTATAAAAATCAAATAGCAAATTGAAAGAAAGGAAAAACTTATGAAACTATCGCGAAATCGCAAGGTTTGAAGGCACCTTGTGAATTTCAGTTGAGAGAATATTTTTGAAAGAATTTTCTATTGGAAATATGAGAGAAAATAGAATGGTGACTGTCTAAGCTAGGGCTGGCTGAAATTTTCCTTTAAATATGTATGGTTTTGGGCAATTTCCAAGATTACCCTTAATGAGCTAGGTTATGAGTGTTTTGGTGTAGTGAGTTTTTAGGAAATTGGGTTTTTATATAATTTATGGACTGATTATAGGTAATTAAAAATAAAATATTTTTCTTATTATTTTCATTAAAAATCCCCCAAAATATTTATTTAAAAATATTTTAAAAATGCCCATAAAAATTATTTTATGCTTAAAAATCACTTTTTGCATGAAAATTCATTTTATGTGTAATAACTTGTTTTATGCTCATGCACTTCATATAAATCACTTATTTCACCATTATAATTCATATTACACATATTAGAACCAATATAACATGTTGCATACTCATCAATCACACCACACATGAATTTACATAGAACTACATATTTTGGCATAATAGCTCTAAATTCAAGAAATCAATCACGAAACTCCTAGGGTGGGCGTGGGTTATTACATTCTCCCCCCTTAAAAGAAATTCATCCTTGAATTTAATTACATACTTATGTGTTCTTGAAAAACTGGGAATGAGTGTTCTTGAAAAACTGGGAATGCTTTTACTGCATCCTTTTATTGGCTTCCTAAGTACACTCTACATTCCATGATTGCACTAGTGGACCTTAATCATAGGTATCTCCTTGATACACAAATTTCTTCCTATCATTTGTTCGAAATTCTACTTGCTTTTCTCTACAGTCAATACAAGCTCTATACTCATATAGCCAATCAATTCCTAAGATCACATTGAATTATAGGATACCAAGTTCTAACAACTCCACAGGAAGTTTCCATCCATCAATGTCTACCTCACTATCCTTAAACATATACTTTACTTCTATCATTATTCCCAAAGGGTCGACACTGCTAAAAGTTCACTAATTAATTCCTTATCTCTATCAAGACTCTTAGCAAAATATAGAGATGCGAACGAATGCATAGCATCAAAATTAGTCAAGTATCTTGCACTAAAATTTGAATGGGAATAATACCTTCTTCTTTTAAATTACACTAGATTAATATTCTTCCTTTGACTATACTTTATATCTATATAAGTTGCAGAGAAATCCCTAGCTTTCTTGTTGTTCCAGTCTATATGGTAGCATCTAAGCCACAAATTCCTTAATATATTTCACTTACTTTATACCGTATACTTATGTATATATAATGTAACTGATTTCTTTCATTCTCCTACTAATCATTACTAAATATAATTTTCCTTCTTATAGCATCAACCACAATTATCATTAAATAACTCCATATCATATCATTATACCTCATAACATTATATCCATTAATCGTTAATTTAAATTAGATCAAAACTTAGTTAACTTTTCTTTCTAATCCACTTAACCCCAATATCAAAATATCATACTTAGCATGCATTTAACATGAGCACCCATCATATGGTATCACATCATAGGACACATATCACCTAACATGTATCACATATCATAACATGTATCAGGAATCATAATCAGGTGACCTATAGCTTATAGCACCATGAACTTCCCTATCATATAAAAGTAAATCATGTCATAGGCAATAAAAGAATTAGTCCATACTAAGTAGCTAAGCAATTAAAAGAAATATCATCCATATCGTATAAGTTCTACATCACTGGGCTATCATTACCAACTGCTCACTCTAGTCCCCTTGGGTCCTTCATCAGGGTAGTTGTCGATTAGCTTCCCATATCGAGTAGGCGAAAAGTCAACAAAAGAGCACATAAAAGTGACATGACCACTACTGCCACATCAGTAACAAGAAGATCCCTATCCTGCCAATCACCAGTTGAAGATAATGTTCTCAATGGTGACTAGTCTCCTCTATGCTCAGTAATCCCTGCCCTAGTCTGTCCAATGCCCTCTCTTAAGGTTTGCACTAGGGACCTCAGGCTTTGATTTTCCCTTGCCAGGTTCAAGTAGTCCTTTTCCAACTTTTGAATCTTATTATGAACTCAATCATAGTCCAAGCACTCTTTGGGGTTTTCTTCATCAAGGGACCTCTCCCTTTTGGGGTGAATCATAGGCACAACTCTCTTGAACATCTCCGGTCAAGTCTTCTTGCAGGTCACACAGGGTGCCCCTAGGCCTAAGCCCTCTAGCAGGGGTGATCTTCGTGGCATCTAAAGAGAAAATCATAAGGCACACAAACAATGACAACAAGGAATACTATAGCTTATTAGGATTTCGCAAAACTATACTAGCGATAAACTACAATTGACATGATACAAAATTCCTATACTCCAGGATTATACTTAGTTAACCCAATTAGTAGACAAGTCTAAACTAGACTTTAAAAACTATAGCTCTAATACCATCTTTGTCACATCCTAACTTTAGAGATATAACGGTCCTAGAACATTGGGAGACATAAGGTCACCCATGCCTATAGAACCCACTCATACATATAAGAATGTAGCCTAGGATCATACTAAAACCTCATGTATTAATTTAATTATCCAATAATAATGAAAACGTTAACCAACGGAATACTTTAAATATAATCCATATGAAAAGAACATTTAAGACTCCAAATAAATTAAATAAATATTATATTCCAAATATAAACTCCCAAAATAAGGACTCTTGGAGGATCTGGAAACTCATAATCTTATAGCACGGTAGTGAACTTTGACAAGGAAATTTCCTAAGCAGAGTAGGTTGCTTGAGTGATCACCTTACCTCCTTATAATGCTCACTTGGAACCACACAAAGAAAAAGGGTGAGATAGATGATTTCAATAAGTAAACAATATAACTTATACAATAACACATATCCCTTAGAATGGGTGATGCATATTTTGCAAGTGTACAGATCGCACAAGTAATACAGTAGTGAGTGAGTTATCATTCCACTGGAGACATTAGGTAAGTACTAGCTCAAATATTTGCTAATGTCTAATTAATCAAATTGGTGTTGATAAGAATGATTATAATTATATTCAAACTAAACTAAAATCTAATTTAAGTAAAATAACAAGAAGGGAAAAGGAGATGAAATCAGGGATAAAGGCCCATTCAGGTATTGAATCCCCCTAGCCCCTATTTGTATATCATGAACTGCACATCAATCAAATTCATTCCATAAGTTGAATTGGCATTTCACTGAATTAGATAAAAATCTCTCTCGAGTAATTAAATCCCTATTTCCCAAGAGGAATGCAAGGAATCTCTTCTCAAGCAAACTCAATTAGGTCATGCATAAGATTTAGGAACCTATCTACCAAAGAAGTCTTGTAAGCCTATCTCTAGTGCCCCAATCAACCCTTAATCTTTATCAGTGATCAATTCATATAAAGCTATCTCTAGTCAATTATATGAAAACAATCCCTAATTAACAAGCATGCAATTATCAATTGGTATTTAAGCAATAATAATCATAAAGATAAAACAACTCAAGGAATGATTTAATTGAATAAAAAGTTATTCAATTTATACAAAAGGTTCTAGGGTTCATCAATACCCAAATTGGAAAGAATTAGTTCATATCAAACACTGAAACCAAAGAAAGAATTAAAGAAGTAAGAAATCCTAAACAATTCATGAATAAAGTGTAGAGAAATCTTATTCTTTGATCCACGATCTTCAATGTCTTCTTTCCCTTACTATCTTCTCTCTAATCCTTAGGTGACTACCCTTTAAAATACTGTCAGATCTGGTTTTATATTTCAAAAATTTTAACTCGCACAACTGAACCCATGGCCGGGGTTCCAGCCGTGGTAACAAAAGAATAAAAAAAATGTAACTTCCCATGGGTAAGACCTCAGCCGTACCTCCACCTGTGGGAGGCTACTAGATAATTTGCCACTTTGCTCTTATCACACAGCTAGAATCCCAGCTGTGGTTGAACCTGTGGTAGCCCACATTCTTCCAAAAGTCAGCATTTTGGCTTGAATCTTCACCATCCTAGGTCACATTCGGATCATAGCATCCTTTGACACTAGATTAACTAAAAGAACTATGAAAGCACTAAAACAAACAGACTAAACTGAATTGGAGGCATAAAATACATTAAGAACAAGGGCCAAAATATAGTGTTTTCAACACTTATCAAAGGGCTCATAACTTATAACTTGTAGATCATGATTTGTAGCTCATGACTCATAGTTTGCAATACAATAAGGTTTGCAGAACTCACACTTAATACCTATGAGTGAAGAACTCACACTTAATAAGGTTCATAAAACTCAATTCACTTGTGAGTGAAGACCTTGCTCAATTTGAAAAAGTGGCTTAGGAAAAAGTTAAAGCAAACTCATTGAGTCGAAAAACCTAAAAGGGTTGTTTGGATAGAAAATTAGAGCTAAAAAAAATAGAAAGAGCTTGCTATGAAAACTTAAAAGGGCGACTTAGGCAAAAATTAGAGCAAAAATAAAAGATGTTTCTTGTAAAGATGATCATGTTTATAAAAAATACAATGCATTATCATGACAAAAGGGATAGCCTCTCAACTATAGCTTATCCTGTATCTTGTAGTCCTATTAACCTATAAATGAATACAAAAGCAAAAATCCTAAAAAAATACAAAAGAGTAATGTCTTAAGTCATTGTTTAGCCAATCCTTTTCTTCCTCGTAGGGTGCACATTTCTCGAGTCCTCATCAAAATTAGAGTTTTCCATAATCTCCTCAATGGTCACACCCATCCTTCTAGTCTTTATAGATCTTTCTGTTGCAGTAATAAAAGTACTAGTATAACTAGAATTGATCACTATAGTAGTATCAAAACCCCTCTCCTGAGTACTAGCAGTTCTAAAACTGCTCCCAAAAATCCTTTTTTGTATAGCAGTAGCTTAGAAATTACTCTCTACTGCATTAGCTAAAATCCTCCTCTGTAAACCAAAAACTACAATCCTCCTCTCTCCCTAAATTATAGGAGTCCTTCTCTAAACCACATTGTAATGTCACACTATCTCCTCACTATAGTCATAGTCTCTTTCACCACTATCATTACAATTTGAGTCACCAATGCAATCTACAATATTGAACCCTTAATAGCTTTCCTAGTCTCCTCTTGAGGCCTAGTAACCCCAATATCTCTATTGTCACCCTTTATCTCCTTTAGCAGGGCAGTATGGTGGTCTCTCTTAATTGGCCAAAGCACCTCTATCAATCACCTAATATACCTCTTTGTAGTCTAAAAAGTAATATTCATTTGTACAATATGAAAAATCCTCAACCAACCACTTTTAATTACCCTAGCAATAGAGGTTATGATTTGCACAAGCTCTAAGAAGGGTACACCTAGGGGCATATCCTAAATCTCGCCCATCTGCCTCCAAACTCTCATTCCCTAGTAAAAGGTAATCCAAGCCAAACCTAATAGGCAAGCTACTTGGCACCTATGGCCTTCGATTATGAAAGATTCAATCTCATACCACTATAAGTGCCAAAATATATTCTCTAGGGAAAGCTCTAAAAACCATCTTCTCTTTGATCAAGTAAGAAGCTTTTATCAGAAGGGCCACCACCCTGAGATAGTCCATAAGCCAAACCTACAAAATAATCTTAAAAATAAAAATGGGACACCTGTAAAGCACCTTAAAAGGCTAAAAGATAAGCAAACTTTCTTCACTTGAAGAATAATCGGAGAAATAATCCACCTCTTTAAGCTTAGTATAAAGCAATCCAACTCAATAGTGTCTCTGCTAGAATAGTCTTAGCCATAGAGTGACTTTGCTCCATCTGTAATACTAAACTTGCTATTCTAACATCACTATAACGATACAGCTAGGAATAGGTACCTAATTGCCAAGCAAAAAGCCAGAGCCCTCATCTTGAGCCTCTGTCTCCTCAAATCCCCATGGTTATAGGATCTTGAAATACCTCTATCATAGTGGTCAGATTTGCCTGACCATCCATGATCATCTAGCTGGTAATATCTTGAGGCAAGTCCAAAAACTCCTGAAAAATGCAAAAATGCTAAACTTTGAACTATGGCAACACCAAAGCTAGCTCTAAGTCACAACCAAGCATAGTTTGAGCTTCTGAAAAGTGGGTATGAATCCTTTCTTCCTTCTCGAGTTTCTTAGTACATAAATGCATGTAATGATTGAAGGCTCCATGGACACAAAAAATCACATGTAAAATTGCATTCATAACATATATAAAGCAAATTTATGAATCCACTCCCGCATCTATATTACATCATCTATGGCATATAAGCTAACAAAAGGACCATGAATCCTAAAATATGCATACATAAACATGCATCATCTTTGCACAAACATATATGCATGTGCAATTATCTACAATCATGCATCATTATGCATAAGCCGAGCTAAAGGCCTCTCCTTATTGAAAGTAATCGACATCTTTCAAAACTGACCTATACCTCTTGGAAGGATAACTAACATCTTCTAAAACTAACCAGTCCCTACTCAAACTCAAAGTTGACCGAGATTTTCCAAAACTGATCAACACCTTTCAAAACTTATCGATACCTTCTTGAAGCTGACTGGCACCTTCCTAAATCTAACTAACACCTTTTAGAATAGTTACACCCTCCTTAATGCAATTATGGTTTGCATCAACCTTTCAGTGGTCCAAATACTCAGTTCATTAGAGCTTTCTCATTTTCAAACAAACGTAAGTTAGCCTTTAAGAGTCATTTCTTTTAATCAATGACAACTTTTGCATAGAGTAAGGTTTCCATTTTTAGACAACCTTTGCATGGCATAAGGTCCTCTTCTCAAACAACCTTTGCACTGAGCAAGGTTTTCCCTTTCATACAATCTTTCAACGAAGCAAGGCCCTCTTTTTTAGACAACCTATGCATAGAGCTAGGTCTCCTTTAAGTAAATTAATTATTTTTCACCTGATTTTGACTGTGCTGTCATTCTGACTATGCTTCCAAGCCAAGTAGCTATTCTTCACCTGATCTTGAATGAGCTAATAATCTTTCACCCAAACTTGATAGCAATAATCAACCTTTACTCAATCGATTAAATCTTACCTTTCGATCTAACTTACTATAGTTTAAGTCTCTCCTCCTACAAAAATTTTCTTTGAATCTCTTAAGCTGACTTTCCATAGGTCAAGACTCTCTCTTCTGGATCTTTCAGAGATACTGAAGCCATCTTTGTTTATCATTTAATTCACTTATAAATGTCTAGAAATGATCACTTAGATATTCTTATGGTTCCTTCCTTTCTCCTTTTATTTTTGAATCGATCATGTCCTCCACCTATAAACATCTAAATTCTCACTTAAATGTCAATCTATTTCCTTTTTCCATATCTTTTATCCAAGATCCATCCAGATTCACCTATAAATGCCAAATCTAGGCATCCTTCTAGTTCCTTTCCCCACCTTTTCATCTGAATCAAACATATCCATTAATTTACCTAAAAATATCTATCCATCAGCCTCGAATCCCTTTAGTTCATTTTCTATTATCCATTTATCAATCAATTTTTCACTTAGATATCCTTGTGGTCCATTCTCCCAAATGCTTATCAAAGTCAGTCACATTCTCCAACCTTAAATGTTTAGGAGCAATTGCATAAATATCTATGTGGTTCCTTTTTGCCATGTTCCTCACCCAAAAATGTCTAAGAACATACCTAAACATCACTTTGATTCCTTAAACCATTACTTTGGGGTTCAATATCATTAGAATTGGTTTACAAGTAAGACAATTCTAATGAAGGGACAACTATGAACCTTTAATTGTGCACCTTTATGGTTCAACTACAGTTGGACACATATTAAGTTTAGTTCCATACACAAAGCTAGTATGACAATCCCCTAGCCAGTTAGAGGCAAGGGTTAAGGGGATAGTGCCCCTAGAGTAAAAAATGGGCTTTCAGGCATAATACAATAAAGATACTTAATTTTCAGACATTGATGCTTCTCTGATCCTGACTGAACTTTTTGCACTAGACATCATTTTTTCAAAATTGACCGGCTTCATCTCAAAACTGATTGATAGATCGACCAATAATTAATTTTAGACCCACCAACACTGATTAGTGAATTTTTTAAACTCTAAAACCTATAAAAATTGATCTGAAAATAAAAAAAAGCTGCATACTAGTTATCCACCACTAGAAGCAATAGTGGATTTGTTAATCATTTGGGTGAATCCGTTAGCCTTTTTGAAGGTAGTTGCCAACCAAGCCAACGAATCCACTTACAGGCCCGATGGATTTGCCAAATCCTCTAGCATGGTGATCCCCTTTTGCCCTGAAAGTCTGATTTTACCCCTATTTTGTCTAATTTTTGAGCCCATTTATAGCCCTTACCCTTTTAGTCTTTTCACATTTCACTTTCCCTAAGTGTCCCCATCTTCATTTGCTTATAAATAGGCTTTCATTTCCTCATTTCTCTTTACCTCTTGAACTTGTGTTGAGAGCTATCCACTAGTTCTTACTCTCTCTCCCTCTAATCAATCTTATTTTCCCTAATCAAACTAATTAATTAATCATTTTTTAATCAGATCATCCAATTAATTAATTAATTGATCATTTTAGTTAATCAATTAATCAATCTGATCTCTTGTTCTTATCCACTCTCTTTAAGTAGGATCTCCGCTTTTCGGCTTTGATAAGATGGAACTTTGATATGGCTAAAACTTCGCACTCCACAAAAGAAGGTACAACCTTTTTCTCTCACCTATAAAAACCACAAACCAAAATAATATGATCAACTAATCCTTCGCCCCTTTACTTAATTATGGAATGAACTATGTGGGTTTTGATCTCCATTCAATAAGGTATATAGGCATGTTTGGAATCTAAATCCAAACCTCAAATCCAATTCCAAATTAATTCAATTCCTTTTTACTTTTATCTAATTATTTAATTTTTTTCTTTTTTTGTAAGGGAACTTATGGCCTTCCTAAGGAGCAATTATGTGGTTTCCCTAGAATCTATAAGGACTAGAGGGAACACTATCCTTTGCCTATGAATTTTTGCTTTACTTGCTCTTAATTTCCTCATGCCCCCATAATTATGCTGTGCTCATGCATTTTAATTGTAATATTATAATTGTCCTTCATAAAATTGATTTTTAAACCAAATTAAACTTGGAAGTCAAATTTAGATTATTTAAAATAAAAAATCTAGTCCCAAAATCCTCTTTGGGTTCAAAGACTAGTGATTTTATCCTTAGATAAATTAATTAAAAATTAATAAATTGGAGTTAATTTCATTTTTTTCCTTAATATTTTTTCAAATAAATAAAATTAAGGTGGTAATTCCCAAAACATTTCAAATATCAACCTATCTAAGCTTAGAGGCTCTACCCATGAGTTCGAACTCAAATGAGCATTATGATCCCCTTTCAGCAGATCGAGCTGGTGCTAGGGTGACACTCACATCTACCCATGAGTTCGAACTCAAATGAGCATTATGATCCCCTTTCAGCAGATCGAGCTGGTGCTAGGGTGACACTCACAATAAGTCATCTAGAACACCATATATGTATTTCTTTTTCTTCTCCTTCTCCAAGTTAAATTTTCTTTCTCTTCTTTAAATAAATCATATGTAATACCCCATATTTAATACCAAGTTTTGATGCTGACGAAGACGAGAATGAAGAGCTGGTTAAAAAGTGCCCTTTGGATTTATACCCAATAAGGAGAAAGGCAAGCAAAAACAAAGACTTTCAATTTAAGTGAAGTGTATGATATCGAGGATAAGATAGTGATGAAGTACAACTTTAATGACAGGGATGAGTCTTAAGAATAAGGTGAAGAGTGAGAATAGGAGAATTTTGAGAAGAAGACTATGGGGCAAAGAGAAGCCTTAATGTTAATAATGAGGAATCAACTACAAAGATAATTGCATTTACGAAGATGAAGTCTCAAGGTATGGACAACCGAGTTGTTGAGGTAAACTACTTACAAAGATAAGCTAGCTAGATTGATTGAAATATATGAGTTTGGTACAAGTAAGAAAGTGGATGGACTTTGTACAAGTAAATAAGCATAGGGACTCAATATAATAAGAATGAGGGCAAGTTGAGGACTCGATAATAAGGCTTTAGATCTTTGTGTAGGTTTGTAAGGAGAGTTGTTAGGTTCATATCTATTTTAGTATTATGTAATGCTTAGTTTAAGTTTAAGTCTATGATAGTGGGACTAGATATTTTTAAGTTGTGTCAGCATTTGTATGGATATGGTTGAAAGTCATCTACCATTGATGATTTTTCATAAATTGAATGGCCATAAATAAAAATTACCTTTTCAATGAAAGTTTATTTTCCAATGAAAATTTCCTTCCCGAAGAAAATTTCCTTTCCAATGCCCTTAAGTATATTTTTATTGTTTATTTTCTATATAAAGACCCATAGATCATTATAAATGGTTAAATTTTTCTTTTTTTTCCAAACTTAAAGTTTTGCATTCTTTTCAAATCTCTAAGTTCAAGTTGGATTTTAGATCTAAATATGATCACCTTTATTGATCCTTCTTTCAAAAGGAGTTAGCCAATCTTCATATTAAACCTTAAACGTAAGTGATAGGTGGTTCTCCTAATTTTCTTAGAAGAACTCTAGGTAAATCTATATAGTAAATTTGTGGTCTCGATGAGCTTAAGGATTATAGATGTCAAACTTGATGATGATTAGGGAGTAATGGAAAGGCCATAGCATATATGATGGTGGTGATTTGTGACTTCATTGGAGAAGCCATGGCTAGTGAAGTAAGATATGATATGTGTGAATGCATTATAAAACCAACTTGAATTGGTCTATTGAATAACATTCTTTTGCTATTCTAAATAAATGAGATATTTATTTTCATTAGTGTTGTTATTGTTGGTAACTTGCTATTATAAATCTTATTGTAAATAATATTGATTCTTGATATGATGAGGTTGCTTAGGCCTAAGCCAATATTATTATAAATAATTTTAATATCAGCATGCACCACTAGCCTACTCAAACCACCATAAAAGGAATGCCATTCCTATCAGAAAAAGGGATTAGTTCTCTAAAAAGGGGAAACTCTCTATAAGTGAACTTTGATAACACTACTCTCTTAAAAAACCAAAAAAGATCCATTCTTTCTCTTGAGGGCTACTCCATCTTTAAGTTTACTAACTTAAGCCCTCGCGATCATTCCCCAGGGGCCTTTATTTCTTTCTCTCTTTATCCACAGGCTCTAAATCATAACCCTCACACAATTAGCTCAACATAACCGAACTAAGCTTATTTTTAGCCATGGGTTCTTTATCTTTAGAATTGGCCCTATACATCAAGGATAAGACTTATTTTAGCTTGATAAAATTAGCTTAAAGATCTAAGTTCTTTCATATATAAAATAAATGTTAGGTCATAAAAATGACTTTAGAATCACCTTCACTAGCGAGAAGGTGGCCGACTATTATATAGAAAAATAGCTGCTTCAGTTCACAGTGCATTTTTATGGATCTAAAAATATTCTAAGTGATCTTTGAGATTATCCAAGGTAATATAGATAAGTTCTTTTACTTCTCATGCTTTAAATTTAATTTTGTACTATCATGTGCTAAAATAAGATGGAAAAATAATAACACTTAGTAAGACTAGGTGAAAGTCTAAAAGGCATGATTGATATAGCAAGGCTAGTGTAATAACCCACATCTACTCTAGGAGTTTTAGTGACAAATTATTTGAATTTAGGGTTATTGTGACAAATTCTGTGACTATGTAAAAATTTGTGTGTGACGTGATTTATGGGTTTGGGGCATGTTAAATTAATTTTAATATGCCTAAAATGAATTATTATTATGAAAAAATGATTTGAATAAAATGCATTAGCATGAAATAATTTATTTTTCGTAAAATGAATTTTCATATAAAAAGGCAATTTTTAAGCATAAAATGATTTTATGAGTATTTTTAAATTATTTTTAAATAAATGTTTTAGGGGAAATTTAAATGAAAATAATAAGAAAAATATTTTTATTTTTATTACCCATAATCAGCCCTAATTTAAATAAAAAAGCCCAAATACCTAAAAGCCTACTACCTAAAAATCCTCCCAACCTAGCTCATTAAGGGTATTATTGGAAATTGCCCAAAACCCTACATTTAAATATCTAAATTTCAGACAGCACTCTCATTCCAGTAGCCATCACTCCATTTTTCTATATTTTGACAAAAAAAAATTCTCTCAAAAAAATTCTCTCTACCGAAATTAAGAAAACACATTTCAACTTTGCGATTTCTCGCCTGTATTCATAAGTTTTTCTTCTTTTTTAATTTCCTATATGATTTCTTTGAAATAAATTATAAGAAAATTATTTTGAATTGGTTGTTTACTAATTTTTATAGATCTAATTCTGTTTGGGTGAGTTTTTGAGAGAGAAATTTAATTCTCTACCGAAAACACAAATCTTTTAGCGCAATTTCTCCAAAGGAGAATCCTGTAACTCAAAATTGAAATTTTTATGCATAAACCATACAAGGGGGACAATTTCTATATCATTGATTTATAAACTGATTTTTGATGTGTTTTGATAAAAAATATTGGATTAAATTATTTTTCTTCATATTACTGTAATGACCGAAAAGTTTCAGAAAACAAAGGAATTCAAGGTTTTTGTGCTGGAACTTAGAAGTTAGAAAATTCTATGATTTTTTTTTGTACTTATGGTTGCCAATTTGTGTGTGATGGATTCTAAACTGGTATTTTTTTTTTTGTTTGGATGATAAATAACAATTAAATCATGTGTTTACATATTACTGTAATGAACGGAAAGCGTGAAAACTCATGATTTTCACCCTAAGCCTTAAACTTTGGAATTTTTATGCATAATTATTATCTAAGGCTGCCAAATCATACATGAAGATGTTATAAACTGATATTTTCTATGATTGGATGAAAAATAATGGTTTAAAACACTTGTTTACATATTACTGTAATGATTGAAAAATACCGAAAACAAGAAAACTTATGGTTTTGCATCCTAAAACCTAAAATTTGAAATTTCATGTACATGTCACACATATGGCTGCCAATTCATGTAAATTAATGTTCTAAAATAATTTTTTTTTGTGTTTACATGAAAAATCTTGATTCAAACCATGTTTTTACATATTACTATAATAGACGGAAAGCGCGAAAAGTAAGAAAAATTCAGTTTTTCCTTTGATGATATATTCGGCCTACCATGAGATTTTTATCCCAATGTCTATAATTTTTATATGATGTATTTTGATGATTATTGAAATCTATCTATGTATGACAAATGTTAAAATTGCACGTTAGTTGAAGGTATGACCATAGACAAGCTTAAAGGCACTTTGGTATACTTAAGGTATCTTAAACTTATGTTGTGATTAGAATGTGAATGTGATTAGGAAATATGAAAAAAAATTTTATGATGACTTAATAATGAATTAATGGTCTTGAATTGATGAAGAGATTGATTGAAAGAATTGGTCATAAGAGACAAGCATGATGCTTGAAAGGCTATTGATAAGTTGACATATATGGAAGTGTTATAAGATGATTGTTAAAGTGAATTGATATTAAGATAATGATATTATGTTGACCTTAGAAAGGTATGGACATGAGTTATAATGTGTTTTCATATGGGTCTATTAAGGCTAAGTGTGCAAGACTTTTAAAGTCAATATGTTATGTTCAATTGATGAGGTGCACTTATATGTGCAACTCTAAGTGTATGTGAATGTTATATGTGCATGGGGTTGTTATGGGATAGGATAGCATCATGGTTAAATAAATACTAAGTATTAAATTAAATATTATGACAGAGCTGGAGGAATCTTAGAAGTGCAAGGGCTACGTGAATTAGGAGCGAAGGAACCACAAGGTGAGTAAACACTGTATTCATGCTACAAGCGTGAGTAACAATATGTTTTGTTACAAATATGTGATATCATGTTATGTGAGCCTTTAAAATTCTTGAAACCCAAGTCCTTTCCATTCTAAAATGAAATTCTATGATTTCCTTATTAAGCTTGGGTTGCCAAAGGATAATTGGTCCAAACCATTTTTGTTTATCCAATGATAATTCCTTTGTGATTATTGCCCTAACTTATATTCTTTCTAGAACTACACTATTCTTGTATCTTTTGTTCAAAACAATAAACTGCTATTGCTATTGGGATACATGTTATTGTTGGCTTAAATGTTATTGTTATATGTGATTACCATTAGCTCTTGCTATGGTACCTTTAACCCTTTTTATGCAGAAATCCTCGTACCGATGCGAGTAATTATCAGCTATGTGCTCGAGTGATTATGGCAATAGCCTTCACTGTATGTATTATGTGTTCGAGTGATTATGGGAATAGCCTTCACTCTATGTGTTCAAGTGATTATGGCAGTAGCCTTCACTCTATGTGTTATGTATTATAAGTGTGATTTCTATGAATCTTTCTAAAATTACAAACTATGAATCATGAACTATATGTTATGAGTTATAAGCCCTTTCTAAGGGATATGTGCTATTGTATAAGCCCTATTGTTTACTCATTGAGATCATCTATCTCACCCTTTCTTCCTTGTGTGGTTCTAGGTGAGCAAATATGAGGAGGCAAGGTGATGGCTCAAGCATTCTACTTTGCTTGGGGATTCTTTGTCCAAGATAATTAGTTTAATATGTTATGAAGTGTTATCCTTAGATGCTTCGAGAATATTTATTTTTGGATGTTTATTTTGAAATGTTATCTTTTGAGGTTTTTAATTGGATTCTAAATATTATTTCCTTATGGATTATGTTTAAAGTATATTTTAACTATACTTTCGTAACTTTAGGTTTAAAAAATAAATAAATAAAGGGTTTATTTAAGTTAGTGAAAGTGGTTTTGGTACGATCCTAGGTAGTATTTGTATAAGTATAAGTGGGTTCTACAAGCATGGGTGACCTTATGTCTCTCCATGTTTTAGGACCATCATATCTCTAAAGTTGGGATGTGATAGCTAGGCAAAAGTTCACGAGGCAATTCCCTTCAAGAGGGAGAAAGACCTAAGAAGTCTAGGTGAAAGTCCATGAGGCATTAAATATCTAGTGAACTCTAGGCAAAAGTCTAAAAGGCACTAAAGATATATTGAGATTAACCCAAAAGACAAAAAGACAACTCCTTATAAGAGGGAGAAAGACCTAATAAGTCTAGATGAAAGTGTATGAGGCACTAAAGACCCAGTGAACTATAGATAAAAGTCCAACAATAGTACTAAGACCTACTGAGACTAGCTAAAAGACAACAAGGCAACCCCTTGAAAAAGGGAAAAATACTGAGTTTGGTAAGGTGAAAGACTGCAAGGCACTAAAGATCACTATATGAGATAAATTTTCTAAAAGTCCTCTAGTGATAAGACATATTTTATAAAAACCTCTAAGCTAGGCATATTATTATTACCTAAATCCTTTATATGAAAAAGGTTTCTCAAGTCCTCATTCAAAGAGGCAAAACTCTAAAGTCCTTGATCGATGAGGTACATCATATGAAGACCTCTATCAATGAAGTGGATTGCTAATCCTTTGATTGATAGGGCAGCTTATTCGAAGACCTTTACCAACAAGGTGGATTTCTAAAGTTCTCAATTGATGAGGAAGATCAGAAAAAGACATCTAAAATAGGTGTATTTCTAAGTCCTTGATTGATGAGGCGGATTAAAGAAAGACCTCTAAATGAGGTAGATTTCTAAGTTCTTGATTAACAAGGTAGATTATTTGAAGACCTCTAACAATGAGGAAAATTATTAAAGTCCTCCAATGACAAGGCATGTTATATGAAGTCCTCTTCATAAGGAAAATTTCTAAAGTCCTCTTTGACAAAATAAGAGAGAATTTCTGAAATATTTTTTTATATCATTCCACTATGTTTTACAAATTATAAACATCAAGTACAATCAGATCCCTTAAACATAGGGCTTAATATAGCAAGAATAATTAGATCCCTTAAACCTAAGCCTAATATAGGAAGAAATATAATAGGAATTACAGCAAGAATTACAGTAGGAAATATATAGTAGTAATGAATATCTGAGAGAGGTAATCAAGGTTATTCACCACATAACCTAACTATATAGCTATGCAAAAATGCTAAAGAAGGAAATAAGAATATAATTTCATTGATATCCCCCCTTAAATTGATGTGGGTAAGTCTATTATCATCCATTTGCTATTTAAAAACTTGTTTCGCTAGCAAGTCAAAGCTTTTGTAAAGACATCAGCTATTTGAAGATCATATGCAAGATGAGGAAGAGTGATAACCGTGCAAGTAAAGGCCTCCAGAATATAATGATAGTCCACCTCTATGTGCTTTATGTGTTCATGATATACTAGATTAGCAGCTATCTGAATGGCACTAGCATTATTACCATGAAGCATAGTAGAGCAATTTGAGGAAATCCAAGTTCAAAAAAAAGGCCACGTACCACACAATTTCAAAGGAAGCTATAGACATGGCTCTATACTCAGCCTTTATAGAAGATTTAGAGACACAGTCTTACTTCTTACACTTTTAAAAAATTAAGGCATCTTTAAGAAAAATGCACTAGCCTATCGTAGATTTCCTAGTATCCAGGTATCTAGCCTAATCTAAATCACTATACATAGTCAAATGAAGAGAAGATCCTATTGGAAAGAATAATCCATAAGTAAGTGACCTAATTAACTATCGAATAATACAGTGAACTGTGGTAAGATGAAGATGTCAAGGTGATTGCATAAATTTGCTAATTGTATGAACATCATATAAGATATCAGGTCTTGTAATTGTTAGGTAGATAAGACTGCCAATAAGTAGCCTATACAAAAAAGGATGAAGCAGAACTTGCCTTTATCTTTTTAAAATTTCACATTCACCTTCATTGGTATATCAACAGCAATAGCATCCTTTAAACCAACTAATTCAATAAGATCTTGGATATATTTATGTTGATTCAAGAATAAACCATTGTCTAGAGAGTGAACCTCTAGCCCTAAAAAATATATGAGATGCCCAAGATCTTTCATTTGAAAAGTACTATGCAACATATTTTGAAGCTTAGTGATCAGCCCCTTGTCATTACATACAATGATAATATCATCAACATATACTAAGGGAAAAACCATACTAGTGGCTGTCTTATGAAAGAAGAGAGATGAATCATATCGACTTTGTGTAAAAGAGAAGTTTAGAAGAGTGCTACGAAACTTCTCAAACTAGGCTCTAGAGGCCTACTTCAACCCATACAAAGATTGCCTTAGATTGCATACCTCATAAGGAGAAGTCATTAACATATCGGTTGGAGGTTTCATGTAAATATATTATTTAAGGTCCCCATTCAAGAAGGAAGGTTTTACATACATTTGATGTAAGGGCCAAAACTTAGAGGATGCAATATTTAGAAGGGTACTGACTATGGTCATCTTAGCAACTGGAGCAAATGTTTCTTCATAGTCAAGGCCATATTCTTGTTTATTTCCAAGAGTAACCAATCAAGCTTTGTATCTATCTAAAAGGCCATCAAACTTAAGTTTCATAGTATAAACCCACTTACTTCTAATTGGCAATATCCGAAGTATGGTTTTCCTTAATTGCTTGAAGTTCTGCATCCATTGCTTGTTGCCAACACTCATGTTCCATAGCCTGTTTATAACAAGTGAGAATACAAATAGAAGACAAAGTAGCAATCATAGCCATAGGGGTTGAAAAACCATACCTATAAGGAGGTTTGTGAGTTTTAGAGCTTCTCCAGAGAGGAGGTGGATCACTAGCAATAGGTAGAATAGCAACAAATGCCACAAAAAGATTTGGAGGAACCTTAGTGAGACCTGTAGGAGGATCAGATGTAGGAGGAGTGCATCTATGATAAACAAAATCAGGTTTAAATCTTTAAATTAGTGTTGGAGAGTTAGGGAAGTGTGGTAAAATAGATAGAAAATGGGATTTTAAAGGCTATTGTGTGCTAAAAAAAAAAGGGTTCATTTTCAAAAAAAAAAAAATTACATTCCTAGAGACGCAAGTGTGATATGCATGAGAATTATAGTAAAGAAAGCCTTTTTGGGTTCCAGCATATCCTAGAAAAGCACACTTCATAAATTGGGTAGTAAGTTTGTTTCTGTCATGTGCAGGAAGGTGAACAAAACACACACATCCAAGAATATGAAGGTTAGAATAATTTGGTGCATGCCCAAACAAGCAAAAGTAAGGAGAATCATTATTCAAAATCAGATATGGTAATCTATTAATCAAATAAAGAGAAGTAGATAAAGCCTCACACCAAAAATGAGAAGGAACACAAGATTCAATTAAAAGAGTTCGAACAACATCAAGAAGGTGACAATTCTTTCTTTCAGCCACATCATTTTGTTGTGGAGTGAAAGGACAAGACGTTATGATATAATCCTATGGCTTTAAAGAAAGAATTGAAATTCATTTGACTTGTATTCACCATTTGAATAAGTGTGAACCCTTAATTTTGCACCTTCATCATCCAACCGCAGCCTTAGCACCTACTGAGTTTAACATGCTACGTGGAGCCATTATGGCTGAGGTTCAGGGGTAGCACCCCAGAAATAAATTTTTTTTAGTCTTCAATTACATTGCTACTAGACATCCAAATTTCCTAAACTCCATACCAACCAATCTCTAAAAAAAAAAAAAGAGCTGCCAGCGTCAGAGTTGTGCGACACTGTACACCCCATTTGCGTCATGCCACACGCATCTGATGTGGTGCCGTATAGGCTTGATGCGGTGCTGCACAGAGCATTGTAGCCTTCAAATGCCAGTGGGCCCCTCATGCGTAGAAAATGACCCTTTTACCCCCTCTAACTAAATTTTCAGCTCTTTTTAGCCCTACCCCTCATTGTCTTTGCATATTTTCACTACCTAAACTACCCTTACGCACTTCTCCTATAAATACCCCCCCTCCACTTCTCATTTCAACATACCCCTTGAATTTGAGTAGATTGCTATCCTCAAATTCCTCTCTTATTCTCCCTTCAATCACTCTCTAATTAATTAATTAATCTTTTTAATTAATTAATTACCTTACCCTAGCCAAGTTAATTAATCTTTTTAATTAACTAAAACTTTTTTTTTAATTAATCACTCAATCAATTAATTAATTAATCTTTTTAATTAATTAATTAATCACTCTTTTTTAAAAAATTATTCTTTTTTTTAAATCAAATTAATCCTTTTTCTTAATCCACTTTTCATCTAAATTAATTAATTAATCATTTTAATTAATTAATCTATCAATCCATCCATTTCATCATACTAATTAGTTAATTAATCATTTTAATTAATTAATTAATTAATCTCACAATCAATTCAATCATCTAGTCCCGATAAAATGGAATTTCGATCTGGTAAAACCCTTCGCCCATCAAAAGCAAAGGTATTAGCCTTTTCCCTCACTCTCAAAACAGCCAAATCAAAATTAATATGATCAACTCCTAAACCCATCCACTTAATCGTGGAACAAACTATGTGTGTTTTGATCCCCATTCAATGGGGTATGTAGGCACGTTTGGAATCTAAATCCAAACCTCAAATCCAAATCCCAATCAATCCCTTTTTCCCTTTTTAAATTAATGTAATCTATGAATGCTTCATTTTAATTTTCTCATTGCACTTATATCATGCTCATGCATTATAATTGTCATACAATATTTGTCATCCATGAATTTAATTTTTAAAGTCAAATTAAACTTAAGAGCCAAACTGTGATTATGTAAAACAAAAAATCTAGTCCCTAAACTCAACTTAGTTCTAGACTAGTTATTTTATCCTTGGGTAATTAATTGAAAATTAATGAATTGGAGTCATAATTGGGTTTTTCCTTAATTTTCTAATTTAAAAATAAATTAGGGTGGCGACTCCCAAAATCATTTTCAAAATCAACCAAACCTGAACCCAGGGTTCCATCATGAGTCTAAACTTGAATGAGCATCCTGGTTCCCTCTAGAGGACAGGGCTGGTGCTCGGGTGAGGCCTCACAATAAGATTGCAAGATTTTAATTTTGGTAGAAAATTGTGTCTTAACTAAAGCAAGAAAGACTTTAAACATAGAGAAAACCTCACTTTTAGACTAAAGAAAGTATATCCAAGTAAAATGAGTGAAATCATTGATAAATGTAACAAAGTATTTGTAATGTTCATGAGAAATTACAGGTGCAATACCCCATACATTCATATGTATGAGCTCAAAAGGTTTGGTAGTGCGGGTTTTATGCAATAGAAAGGGAAGAGTTTTGCTTTTACCATGTTTGCAAGATGCATAATCAACATTATCATTATTAGAAGAAGTTAAATTTTTATTCCCAAGTAAACCATATTTGAGCATGATGTGAAGTACATGAGAATTAGGGTGCCCTAAACGCCTGTACCACAATTGATTATCACATTGAACAACATTACAAGCAATATAATTTAACATTAGGGAGGGGGGAGAAACAAGGGAAAAAAGGCGTCCCACTTTAAGTCCCTTGATGATCATCTTCTAGAACACTTGATCCTACACAACACAACTAGAATTTGCAAATTGAATAGTACAATTGTTGGCAATTAATTGGCCAATAAATATAAGATTAATGGACAACTTAAGAGACATAAAAATAGTATTTAAAGAGGCTGAAATATCACCAACAGCCATGATAGGTAAGCAATTACCATTGACTATATGAATCTAAAGATTTCCTTTATATTTTTGGACATTATTAAGAGGTAACGTAGTATTGGCCATATGATTTGAAGCACCAGCATCAAAATACTAGATTTTAGGAGTAGAATATTTGTTACCTGAAATACCTAAAGCAAAAAAAGTAGAAACTATCATTTGCTAGACCATTTCAAGAGTAATAGAAGATTCACTAAGACTAGAAACATAAGGAGCAAAAGATGTGGCAATAGGACTAGAAACACTTGAAGAACCAACCGAGACATTATAGTTAGTTTTAGATTTCTTCAAAGGCTGAGTGAGACAATCTTTGATGATATGCCTTGTTTTTTTACAATAATTGCAAAATTTCTTAGTACAATTAGTGGCAATATGCCTATATCCTTTGCAACTGTAACACTAAATGTTAGTCATATCTTTGCCTCCTTTAAACTTCCCTTAAATAGCATAGTAAACATGAATTGGAGTAGAATTTAGAGCTTTTTGCTCCATGACAGCTTATGTAATGAGTCATTATTCTTCCCTAAGAAGATCCCTTAAACAAATATCCAATAAAGGAACTGGATCTCTATTCATTAGGTTTAAACTAATTCCTTTAAATTCCCCTCTTAAATTCATTAAAAACTGATCACGCTTGTTGGTCTTATGCACACTTTGGATAGCAATGAGTCCTTCATGGGGTACACTTGCATACACAATAGTAGTGTACTCAACCTAAAGATTCCCAAAGGAAGAATAGAATTCTTGAATTAACATACTGCCTTAAACGAGTTGACCTAACTCGAGTTCTAATTGAAACCTTCGTGCTATGTTGCTTTGGTTTTAAACTTTCTTTAAGTAGCCCCATATTTCTCTAGAGGTTTTACAAGGCCTAAGATTGAGAAGCATAGAGGGTTCCACACTTCTAAGAATCCAAGACATAATATAAGCATCTTCACTTCCCATTTCATATAATTTTCCCTCCACTTCTCGTTGTCAGGTGCAGGATTCGTCCCATGAATATGATCCCATAATTCCTTTCCCTTTACAAAGATTTAAAATTGAAATGCCTAGGAAGAATAGTTCATGGCATTAAATCGAACAAGAAAATGTTTAGGTCGTTCTAAGGACATGATTCAATAATTCAACCAGAAATAAGAACTAAAAGATCAGGTAAAAAAAAAAGAATAAAAGAACATGAATAACTAATAACATATCACTAAGATCTCAAAGAAGGACAAATAACCAAAGATAAGATGAAATGACTTCAAAATTTTGGCTCTGATACCACGTCAAATAGGATTAGGTAGAATAGTGAAAATAATTATAACATAGTTAATCACTCTTAGTCACTTAATCACATATTAGGCATAGTGAAAATAATTATCATACATAGTGCATATTTTCACAATATAATTATAACAAAGTGCAATATAATTACAAACAGTGTAAATATAATACATTGATTTTCACAATGTAATTATAACAAAGTGCAATATAATTACAGACAGTGTAAATATAATACATTATCATTTAATTTACAGATAGTGTGCATATAATCACAATATAATTTAACTTACAGATACAATGTACTAGTAACACAGGCAGTGCATAATTGACACATACTGCAGTAGGCAGTGCATAATTGACACATACTGCAGTGTGAAAATTTTTAGAATATAGTGCCAATTTATCAGAACACAATATAAAAATTATGCAACTGCATTGCAAAGATTTTATGAGAGCAATGGTATTACATTCTCCCCCTTAAAAAAATTTGTCCTTGAATTTTGAAAAGGAAACTCACCAATTAAGATTCGAATAGCTATAGGTATTTTGAAAGTATCTCCTCCTCGCTTCCTATGTGTACTCCTCAATACTATGGTTTCGCCATTGGACTTTAATCATTACTATTTCCTTATTTCTAATTCTCTTCACTTGTTAGTCCAATATGGCTATTGGAGTCTCTTCATAAGACAACTTTTCATCCACTTCAATATCTTAGGGCTAAAGAACATACGATGGGTCCTATATGTACTTCCTTAATATGGAGACATGGAACACTAGGTGTACATGTGCTAGAGTTGGTGGCAAGGTTAGTCTGTAAGATACTCCTCCTACCTTATCAAGGATTTCAAAGGGTCTTATATACCTTATCAAGGATTTCAAAGGGTCTTATAGAATGAGGAGATAACTTTCCTTTCTTTGGAATCTCATGATTCCTTTCTTTTGAATCTCATGATGCCTTTTATGGGAGAAATCTTCAAGAACACATGATCTCCCTCTGACCTCCCTTTTCTTGGGTTTGCTATAACTCTTTTATCTATTGAAGGTCATCTTCAATCTCTCTCAAATAAGTGGTACCTTTTTTGAGGTTTCCTTGAGTAAATCTGATGCTTCCATATACTTATCTCCCACTTCTACCTAGCAGATGGGAAAGCAACACTTTCTTCCATATAAAGCCTCAAAAGGAGCTATATTGATGGAGGAGCGGTAAATATTGTTGTAGGTGAACTCAATCAATGGGTGATACTTATCCTAGCTATCTTTGGAATCTAATATGCACATCCTCAACATGTTTTCCAAAGTCTAGATTGTTCTCTCAGATTGTCAATTAGTTAGACTGTTAATCAGTCTGTGGGTGTAATGTAATATTGAAATCCAATTATGTGCCCAAAACCTCTTAAAGCTTTTCCTAAAATCTCGACGTAACTTGGGTACCTTTATCAGAAATGATAGGCATTGGCACTCTGTGCAAACTCACTATCTTATCTAGGTATAATTATATATACTAAGCTACTGTATAAGTAGTCTTCACTCTAAAAAAATAGGAAAACTTGGTTAATCGATCTATGATGACCTATGTAGAATCATATCCCTTGGAAGTTCTCGGTAAACTTATGATGAAATCCAAAATGATATGCCCCCATTTCCATTTTCATAACTTAATATCCTGCAGCAACCCAAAATGCCTTTGATGCCCAATCTTCACTTGTTGATAAGTTAAGCAAGACGCCATGAAATTTTCCTCATCCTTTAGTAATCCTAGTCACTAATAGTAGTCTTTTATATCATGGTGCATTTTAATAGCTCTCGAGTGAACACTGTGGGGAGTTTAGTGCGTTTTCTTCAAAATTCCCTCCCTCAACCTATCCAAATTGGGTACATAAATCCTCGTTCCACATTTCAATACTTCATCCCTTACTACAAACTCCAAAGCCTTCCTAGCTTTTACTTCCTCTCTCAACTTCATCAAATATAAATCTCCATCTTATGCAGTCTTTATCTCCTTGATCAACTTTGATTTCACTTAAAAGTGTGCCATTAGTGTGAATCCTTAATTTTGCATCTTCATGATGTGGCTGTAGCTTAACACCTGCTAAGTTTAGCTTGATAGTGCCTTTTTGCAGGGTATAGGCAGCATCACAATGAAAAATGAATTTTTAGACATAATACAATAAAGATTCTTAATTTTTTGACACTTTCTCGATCTAGACTGAACTCTCTATACCAGACAGCTTTTTCCCAATATTAACTGAATTTCTCCACAAATTGATTGTTCAATTGTTTTAAAATTAATTTTGAGTCTATCCATACTAACTGGTAAATTTTAGAACCCAACAATTGACTTGAAAGTCTTGAAAATTGACTCAAAAATCTTAAAAATTGAAAAATGTCTAACCAAAAGTTGTCCGCCTCCTGAAGTATTGGCGGATCCACCAGCCTATCCGATAGCAGCTAGTGGATTCGCCCAAAGGCCTAGCAGTTGCTAGACCACTTGGCACAGTGGTCCCTCTTCTTCTTTGAAATTTTAATTTTGCCCCTCTTTTTAGCCTTTTTTTTTTTTTTTTTTGTCTTTTCACCCCACATTCTTTACCTATAAGTACCTCCTTTTTGCTACCATTTTCTTTATCCCAAGAATTAGTGTTGATATGTTATCTACTAATTCTTTCTCTCTCTCTCTCTCTCTCCATCCAATCAATCTCATATTTAATTAATTAATTAATCCATCTCCTACCAAGTTAATTAATCTTTCTAATTAACTAATCTTTTTAATCACATTACTCAATTAATTAAATAATTAATTAATCTTTTTTTATTCAAAATCAATCCTTCTAATAAATTAATTAATCTTTTTAATTGATTAATCAATCAATCCGACCCTCTATTCTCATCCACTCTCCTTGAGTAGGACCCTGCCACCCGGCACCAATAACATGGAACTTCAATTTGGTAAAACCTTTCATCAATCTCACCCATCAAATTAATCCCTTTATTCATGCAACCTAAAATTAATCAATTCAATTAATACCTAAAGCAACCACCTAACTATGGAATGAACTACATGACTTTTAATCCCTATTTGATAGGGTACATAGGCATGTTTGGAATCTAAATCCAAATGTCAAATCTAAATCCCTAATTAATTGCTTTTCCCCTTTCCAAATGTAATTGTTTATATTCATATTTTCACTTTTATAAGGAATCTATGGCCTTGTTAGAACCCAGAAGTGCTAGAGCAGGCATCCCACCATTTCATTTATGTAATTAGTTAACTTAATTATTTTAGAGTTAAGGAGTGATTATGTGATTCTCCTAGAATCCATAAGGACTAAAGAGAATACTCTCCTTAACTTGTGGATGTTTTATTTTACTTGTTCTCTTAATTTCATTATGCATTCATAATTACGCCATGCTTGAGCATTTTAATTGTCATATTGTAATTGTCATTCATGAAACCAATTTTTAAGCCAAATTAAACTTAGGAGGCAAATTTATATTATTTAAAATCAACAATCTAGTCTTTGAATCCTCTTTGGCTTCAAAGACTAGTGATTTTATCCTTAATTAAATTATTTAAAATTAATGAATTAGAGTCACAAATGGATTTTCCTTAATTTTCCTATTTTAAAAAAAATTAGCATGGCACCTCCCAAAAATATTTTCAAAATCAACCCATATGAGCCTGAGGGCTCCAACCGTGAGTCCAAACCCAAATGAGCATTTAATTTCTTCTTTAGTAGATCGGGTTGGTACTTGAGCGAGGTATCACAATTAGCACTTGCGATTTGTTGACTTCGAATCATACTCATTGGTTGAATAGTTCCTTTAATTCTTTCATAATTGGTCTCTTGTGCACTGCTAGATGCGATGGTCTTCCCATAGACTTTAGCTCAAAGGATCCACTACTAGATTAACCTTTCTTAAAGGATAGAGTATTTTGCAGTCGTAGTCTTTCAATAATTCAACCCATCTCCTCTACCTCAAGTTTAGATCTCTTTGCTTCAGGATGTAATGAAGGTTCTAGTGAACTATATAAACCTCAAATTTTTCTTTAAATAAGTAGTGCAGCTATATCTTTAAGGCAAAGAAGACTGCTAACATCTCTAAGTCAGGGGTAGGGTAGTTCATCTCATGTGAGTTGCCTAGAAGCATAGGCAATAACTTTTCCATTATGTGTCTAGACACAACTAAGTCCTACCCTGAAAGTGTCACAGTAAATAACAAATTTACCTACCCTAAGTAGTATAAGGATTGAAGCCGAAATAAGGTAATTCTTTAGTTTCTAAATGCTCTCTTCAAATGCCTTATCCTAATTATACTTCACTTATTTCCTCATCAATCTTGGCAATGGTATGATAATCATTGAGAAATTTATCACAAATCGACGATAGAATCCTAACATGCCTAAGAAACTGTGAACTTTTAAAATTGTCGTAGGCCGAGGCAAATCTGATATTGCTTCCACTTTTTTTGAATAATTTAGATCCCATTGCTTTTCACGTGACTAGGGAAATTCACATTTATGAACCCTTAATTTTACACCCTTATGATTTGGTTGTAGCTTGACATCTGCTAAGATTAGTGCACCACGTAAAACTAGTATGGCAGTCTCATTAGCTGGTTAGCAGGTAAGGGTCAAGAAGGCAATGCCCCTTTTATGATCCAGTTGTAGCTTGACATCTGCTAAGATTAGTACACTATGTAAAGCTAGTACGACAGTCTCATTAACTGGTTAGCAGGCAGGGGTCAAGAAGGCAATGCCCCTTACAGGGTGTGGTGGCAGCGCCCCATTGAAAAAAATGGATTTTTCTCAAATTTGCAGCTTCAAATGACTAGCACTCGATTACGAACTTATATAATCAAAACGGGCTCAAATTAGATCCAAGACTAGCCAAAACAGGATGGAATCAGGTCAAACCAATAGGAAATCAAACTAGGTGTAAATCAAGACTAGGCAGCACCACAGGCATGCCGTATGATTTGGCAGCATCTTTAGCATGCCACTTGGCCAGCCGAACTTTTCCTATTCTATCTCTCAGACTTTTCCTATAAATACAAGTCCAAACCCAGTCATTTGGCATGATTTTCTAGATCCAAAAATCCCCAATTTCTCTTAATTTTTAAGCCAAAACTCTATTTTTCTCAAAAATTAGGATTCTTTTTCATAAAGTCCTCCCCTTTTTCTTTACCAAAATTATTTCAAAATTAATTTCAAAATTATTTTAATTTTTCAATTATTATTTTCTATTATTTTCTTCTCTAACTTATTTGTGCAAAGTTTAATCTTGGGGTTAATCTTGGGAGACTCTGATCCTCAAATCTATAACAACAGACACCCACCCTAGGAGTTTACATTACAACTTACCTGAATTTCAAGCTATTATGATAAAATGTGTGCTTTTCTGAAAATTCATGTGTTATGTGATCGATGAGTATATCGCATGTTTGATTAGTTCTAATATGCCTAATATGAATGATTATTATGAAATAAGTGATTTATATGAAGTGCATATGTATAAAATAATTTATGTCACATAAAATGAATTTTCCTGCAAAAAGCAATTTTTAAGCATAAAATAATTTTTATGAGCATTTTTAAATAAATATTTTGGGGGGAATTTTAATGAAAATAATAAGAAAATTGCTTTATTTTTAATTACTTATAATTATCCCACAAATTAAATAAAAAGCCCAAATCCCCAAAAGCCCACTACACCAAAACACTCCTAACCTAGCTCATTAAGGGTAATATTGGAAATTGTCTAAAATCCTAAATATATAAAGTGGATTTTGGCCAGCCCTTGCTTCCAGTAGCTACCATTCTATTATTTCATTATTTTGACAGAAAAATTCTCTCAAAAATAATCTCTCCACCAAAATTCAC
>CANTUT010000258.1:0-7500 GCA_947687605.1 Reutealis trisperma | reverse complement strand
ATTGTATTACATGTGATTGCATTCTTCAATGTTATTGCTACTTCTCCTTTAAGTTGCAAGTGAGCAAGGCAGCAGCCTTCACTCTGTATTTATGTTACGAGTGGACAAGGCAGTGGCCTTCACTCTATATTTGTGTTAGGAGTGGACAAGGTAGCAGCCTTCACTCTATAATTATGTTATGAGTGGACAAGGCATAAGCCTTCACTCTATATTTAAGTTACAAATGAATAAGGCAGTAGCCTTCACTATATATTTTTGTTATGAGCATACAAGGTTGCAGCCTTCACTCTATATGTTACAAGTTATAAGTTTGATATCTGTGAACCTTGTTAATTTGCAAACCAGGAACCATGATCTATGAACCCTTAAAAGAGATATGTGTTATTGTTCAAGTTTTATTGTTTACTCATTGAGATCATCTATCTCATCCTTTTTTCCTTATGTGGTTCCAGGTGAGCATTATGAGGAGGCAAGGTGATCACTCAAGCAACCTACTCCGCTTGGGAAATTTCCTTGTCAAAGTTCATTACCTTTCTATAAGATGATGAGTCTCTAAACACTCCAGGAGTCCTTATTTTGGGAGTTTATATTTGAAATATAATATTTATTTATTTTATTTGGAGTATAAAATGTTCTTTTCATATGGATTATATTTAAAGTATTGAATACTATTCTTCGGTTGGTTAAAGTTTTCATTATTATTAGATAATTAAGTTAATGCATGAGGTTTATGTGTTTATATATGTATGAGTGGGTTCTATAGGTGTGGGTGACCTTATATCTCCTCATGTTTTAGGACTGTCATATCTCTAAAGTTGGTATGTGACAAAGATGGTATTACAGCTGTAGTTTTTAAAGTCTAGTTTAGACTTTTCTATTTATTAAGTTGATTAAGTATAATCTTAAAGCAAGGGAATTTTCCTATCATGTCACTTGTAGTCTATCACTAGTATAGTTTCACGAAATCCCATTAAGTTATAGTACTCTTTGTTATTATTGTTTGCATGCCTTATGATTTCCTCTTCAGATGACCATGAAGATCACCGCTACAAGAGGGCCCAGGCCTAGGGCACCCCGTGTGACCTGTAAAAGGACTTGGCCAGAGATATTCGAAGGAGTTATGCCTGTGATTTACCATAAGGAAGACAAGATGCCTGAAGAAGAGGATCCCAATAAGTATTTAGACTATAACTGGGTTTATGGTAAGATTCAGAAATTGGAGAGTGACTGCTCAGATTTTGATTAAAGAAAATCGATGTCTTAGGTTATTGGTTCATGCCTTATGGAAGGATGTGGAGCAGCTTAAGACCAAAGGTGTTGAGCAAATGGATGACAATTCACCTGGAGATTTTTATCACTCGCCATCTAGGACTTTATCCTGGACAAATCGTGCAATGGATAAAGATTTACTTTGCTATAAATGTCATGGTTTAGATCACATTTCTGCCAATTGCCTTTTATCGATTATACTTATGAGCAGCCTTGAAAGTTACCTGACATTCATCCTGATGAGGGACATAGTTAAGATGTGGGTCAATAGTTGACAACTATTGGCTTAGTGGTATAAAACTCATGCGATATTTATGATATTATTTGTTTGGTTAGCTACTTAGTATGAATTGATTCTTTTATTGCCTATGACATGGTTGACTTTTATATGATAAGGAAGTTCATGGTGCTATAACCTATAGGTCACCTAATTATGATACATGATACATGCTATAATATGTGAAGTTTGCTATGTGATAAGTGATATATGATATGTGCCTTATGACATGATATGGTAAGTACTTATGTTAAATGCATGGTAAATGCGATAGTATAGTAATAGGGTAAATGGGCTAGTAAGGAGTTAGCATGAAATTCCCTTATCATTGTAGCAGAATGCCTCCTAAGAAGAAAGTCTGCACAGCTGCCCAACATGTCAGGACTAATGAGGATACAATATTAGACACTGCATCAGATGCTACCTCAACAACTGCAAGGTTAAGAAAGAGATCTAACTCAAAGGCACCGACCATAGGTTCTAGTGAGCAAGCCTCTTTACAAGAGGTTCATGCTATACATGAGGAAATGAGGGACTTGTACAAGGAATTGGACGAGCTGCGAGCTCAAAGGTGGGAAGTGCCGCTAACACAAGAAAGGAATAGAGTTTCACCTCTTACGGTAGTGGCACCCATACTGGGGGAAAGGAAGCAGCTACCCAATAAAGGGATGACCATCTCAGAGTTTAAGAAGCTATAGCCACCCACCTTCTATGATGAGGAGGGTGATGACCCTTATGAGTTCTTGGATGAGATAGACATGCTAGTCCATCAATGCTAGTCCATCAATTGTCATATTTAGATGCTCAGGTAATTGAGTTAGTAGGACTCCAACTTAAGAAGGAGGCATGGTATTGGTATGAAAGAAATATTAAGGAGTGACTATATGGAGCTGACCCACCTATGTGAGTGGAATTTAAGCAAGAGTTAATGGATCAATTCTTGCCTAAAGGCGAAAGGCAAGATAGGGCATGGTAGTTCAAGCAGCTAAAGCAGAAGCCTGGGATGTCAGTGTTAGAGTATGCAAATGAGTATAATCAACTTAGTAGATTTGCCATCAACATCGTGCCTATTGAAGCTAACCGCATCAACCATTTCTTGAAAGGACTGGTTACACCCCTCTTTAACTCCTTGGCAGCGACTGAGTTCTTGACCTTGGCTAAACTGATAGATAAGGCCAAGATAATGAAAAAAAGATATAAGACCAAGTGGGCTAAAAGCATGGAATGTGAGAAAAAGGGGAAGCATGAGAACAAGGGACATGGAGGCCAACATAGAGGAGGAGGAGGTCTAGGGAAGGAACTTTTGTCAATAACTTCAACACTTGGATAGCGTAATGGTAAACCAAAGCAAGTTTTCCCCACTCGTGGCCAGTGTGGTAAGAAGCATCTTGGAGCTTGTTGAAAAATCTCTGGCACATGTCTAAGATGTGGTCAAATGGGCCACTTCCAGAAAGAGTACCTACATAAGGGGAACTCAGAAAATTTGGCCTCAGAGCCTCCACAACCTAGACCGTCCTAGCCTTAAGGGCAGGAGCATACCCAGCTTTTTGAGAACATATAAGTAAGTAATTAAATTCAAGGACAAATTTCTTTTAAGGGGGGAGAAGGTAACAACCCACACCCACCTTAGGAGTTTACTTGACAACTTACTTGAATTTAGAGCTATTATGACCAAATGTATGCTTTTTTGAAAATTCATGTATTATGTGATTGATGAGTATATGGCATATTAGATTAGTTCTAATATGTCTAATATGAATTATTATTGTGAAATAAGTGATTTATATGAAGTGTATACGCATAAAATAATTTATTTCACATAAAATGAATTTTTCATGCAAAAAGCGATTTTTAAGCATAAAATAATTTTTATGAGCATTTTTAAAATATTTTTAAATAAATATTTTGAGGAAAATTTTAATAAAAATAATAATAAAAATATTTTATTTTAATTACCTATAATCATCCCACATATTAAATAAAAAGCCCAAATCCCCAAAAGCCCACTACACCAAAACTCTTTACCTAGTTCATTAAGGGTAATCTTGGAAATTGCCTAAAACCCTAAATATATAAAGTGGATTTCAGCCAGCCCTTGCTTCTAGCAACCACCATTTTGTTATTTAACTATTTTGTTAGAAAAATTTTCTCAAAAATAATCTCTCTACCGAAATTCACAAAATACCTTCAAACTTTGCGATTTCTTGATCGTATTCATAAGTTTTTCTCTCCTTTCAAATTATTATTTGATTTCTATGAAACTAATCATGAAAAAATTATTTTGAACTAATTATTTACTGATTTAATTCAGCCTAGGTGGATTTTTGAAAAAGAAATTAATTTCTCTATCAAAAACACCAACCTTTCTACACGAATCATTCAAAAGTGAATCCTACAACTCAAAATTTGAAATTTTCATGCATAAACTCATCAAGGGAGGATGATTTGCATAGTGTTGAATTCTAAATGGATTTCTCATGTGTTTAGATGAAAAATATCAAATTAAATCATATTTTTGCATATTATTATAATGACCAAAAAGTTTTAGAAAACAAGGAAATTCATGGTCTTCATCCTAGTACTTAAAAGTTGGAAAATTTCATGATTTTATAATTGTGTGGCTGCTAATTTGTATATAATTGGATTCTAAACTGATTTTCATTATGATTGAATGAAAAATAATGGTTTAAATCATGTGTTTACATATTATGATAATGACTGTAAAGTACTATAAATAAGAAGGATTCATGGTTTTCAACCTAAAACCACAAGTTGGAAAATTTGCATGTGTCTATATATATATATAGTATATATATATATATATATATATATAGCAATTGATTTGTACATTAAAGTATTCTAAAATAATTTTTGTTTTGATTGCATGAAAAATCTTGGTTTAAAACATGTTTTTGCATATTACTGTAATGAACAAAAAGTGCAAGAGATGAGAAAATTCATGTTTGTCCTTGAATGGATGATTCGGCCTACATTTGGAATTCAATTCCAATGTCTATAATTTTTATGTGATTTATTTTAATGATTTTTGACATGTATAAATGAATAATAAATGATTAAATTGCATGTTGGTTGAAGGAATAACTCTAGCCAAGTCTAGAGGTAATTTGGTATATCTTAGGTTTCCTTACCCTATTTCTATGTTGTGATTAATATATTTATATGACTAAGTGATATGGGAAATAAGTTTTGGTGATAATTTAATAATGAGGTTAATGATCTTGAATGGATGACGTGATTGATTGTACAAATTGGTCATAAAGAGATAAGCTATGATACTTGATAGATGACTTGTTAAGTTGACATATATGGAAAGTGTTAAGTGTATTAACTTGAATTGATCATGATATATTGTGTTTAACTTTAGAAATTCTTGATATGAGTTATTACGTATTTTTCATGTGGGGCCTATAAAAGGCAAAAGAATGCAAGACTATAAAAGTCAACATGTTATGTGCAAGTGATGAGTGCAACTTCTAAGTGCAACTCCAAGTGTATGTGAATGTTATTTGTGCATAGGGTAGTTATAGGATAGGATAGCATGATGATTAAGCAAATTCTAAGTATGAACTAAATATTATATTAAGAGCTTGAGGAGTAGTAGAAAATCAAAAGGGGCTACAAGTAATAGGAGCAAAGGAACCACAATGTGAGTAAACATTATGTTCATGTTACAAGTATAAGTTATCATAAAATGTGAACCTTTGAGATTCTTGAAACCTAAGTTCTTTTCCATTTTTAGTTATAATTATATGAATTCGTTGTTAAGCTTAGGTTGCCAAAGGACATTTGGTCCCAAACTATTATTGTTTATTCCATGATAAAAAAAAAAAAAAAAGAACCTTTGTGATTGTTGCCATATCTTTCTTTCTTTTTGGAGCCACACGATTGTTTATCTTTTGTTCAATTAAGCTAAACATCTATTGTTATTATATTACATGTGATTGCATTCTTCAATGTTACTTATTACATCTCCTTTATGTTGCAAGTGAGCAAGGCAGCAGCCTTCACTCTATATTTATGTTACGAGTGGACAAGGCAACAACCTTCACTATATATTTATATTAGGAGTGGACAAGGCAGCAGCCTTCACTCTATAATTATATTACAAGTGAACAAGTCAGTAGCCTTCACTCTATATTTAAGTTATATATTATATATATATATATATATAATATATATATATATATATATATATATATATATATATATATATATATATATATATATATATATATATATATATATATATATATATATATATATATATGTATGCATGTTATATATATGTATATATATGTATGCATGTATATATATGTATATATATGTATGTATGTATATATATATGTATATATAATATATGTATATATATGTATGTATATATATGTATGCATATATATATATATATATTATATATATATATATATATATATATATATATTATATATATATATATATATATACATATATATATATACATGTATATATATATACATACATATATATACATGTATAATACATATATATACATGTATATATCTGTGTGTGTAATATATACATATATGTGTGTGTGTGTGTGGTGTGTGTGTGTGTGGTATGTGTATGTGTATATATATATATATATATAAATAACAGCCTTTACTCTGTATTTATGTTATGAGCGGACAATGCAGCAACCTTGACTCTATATGTTACAAGTTATAAGTTTGATATCTGTGAACCTTGTTAATTTCCAACTAACCATGATCTATGAACCATTAAAAGAGATATGTGTTATTGTTCAAGTTTTATTGTTTACTCCTTGAGATCATCTATTTCATGCCTTTTTCCTTGTGTGGTTCCAGATGAGCATTATTAGGAGGCAAGGTGATCACTCAAGCAACCTACTCCACTTGGGAAATTTCCTTATCAAAGTTCATTACCATGATATAAGATGATGAGTCTCTAGAGCTCCAGGAGTCCTTATTTTGGGAGTTTAATATTTGGTATATAATAATTTATTTTATTTTATTTGGAGTATAAAATGTTCTTTTCATATGGATTATTTTTTAAAGTATTTTAATACAATTCTTCCACTAGTTAAGTTTTCATTATTTTTTGGATAATTAAGTTAATGCATGAGGTTTTGGTATGATCCTAGTCTATGTTTGTATATGTAATGAGTGGGTTCTACGAGCCTGAGTAACTTTATGTCTCCCCCTGTTATAAGACCGTCATATCTCTAAAGTTGGGATGTGACAAAATCTGATTCAAGGTAAATCCATTCGTGCAAAAGATAAAGAAGATCAAAGGTATAGGACCTTTCTTCTTTTTCTTTTTGAGATTCTAAAAATCTAATATAGTAATCTCTCTCTTCTATCTTTCTTAATAATCTAAACTTCATAAGATCTACTAGTCCGTTAATTAAAATCCAAATTAATTAACAAATCTTCAATATTAAAATCAATCAAAACATAAATAAACAAGGCTAAAACATAAAAGCCCTCTTTCGCAAGAAGGAAGAACTACATGTGGTTTGATTCCCATTCAAAGAGATATGCTGGTGTGCGCTCTAAGGCATCAACTCCGCTAAAACCAACAATTTTATTTCTCATGTCAACCTTCTTCACATAGATAAGGTAAAATCATTTTTTCTTAATAAAATTGTTTCTTTTTATTTTTTTTTATTTTATTATGTTATTCCTTTTATTTTGTTATGCTTCTTCTCTATTTATATATCTCGCTTCTCTTTTGTAATTTATTTTAGTTAGTTGGGGAATGTATGCTTTTCCTAGAACCGAAAAGGGCTAGAGGAAAGATCCCCTTAATTTTAATCTTTCTTTGCTTATAATAATCTAAGTAGATTTATTTTCCTTTTCTTTAGTTACCATTATTGTTTATTTGCCATATCATGCATTGCACGACTTATATTTGTCTCATGCACCATTTTACAATTG